>JASUDE010000424.1:0-33722 GCA_034509685.1 Colletotrichum cereale | reverse complement strand
CCTTAGATGAGGAATAGAAAGGAAAACTATGAATCTCCACCCTGCTGCTGGCCTGATCAGGGCCATGCCGCACTGGCCATCGGACTGTCGGCATCGTGGATTCCGTGGTGGGCCTGATCAGGGTTGGCTTGTGGGTATCGCAGATGTGATCCTGGCCGCGATGTTCAGCAAGGCCTCATATGGGCCCAGCCCGTTACACTACCTAAAACGTTAGAAACTTCTAATATAAGCTCTACTATAAAAAATACAACCCTTTTACCTCTACCTAACTATTTATTAACGTACTAAAGTTAAGCGATAAGATACCCTATTTTACTATACGTTATAAGACTAGTAGTAAAATAAGTAGTATTTTTTAAATGTATTAGTCCTACCTTAAGTTATAGTAACGTTACCCTAGGTTATTAATAATAGATAATACCTATAAGGTATACTATTACTAGTAAAATTACTACTATTAATACTACTACTACTAACTTTTTTCTACTAAAGTTAACTACTTTTAAATACTACTTTTTTAAGTTATTAGTACTACTACTATACATACCTCTTTTAACGCGTATTTTTATTTAGTATCTAATAAGGATAAAGATACCTTTAAATAGGCCCTCTTATAGATAAAATCTCTACTTAAAAAGGAGTAAATACCCCTACCTACTATTATTATTACTAACTTTAATAAAGCCCTTAAGAATACAGCTAAGTTAGTACTACTAAATACAGCCTAATAACTCTACGTGTAGTATATACTTAAAAACGTAGTTTTATATATTAAAAAGAAGTAAGATAGACTACTTAAGGGTAAGCTAGCTGCTACTAACAATAGTAATAATAATAAAAGGAATAGTCTACTAGAAGATTTAGCTAAAGCTTATAGTAGCAAAATTATAACTATAGTTTATTACTAGGCTAAGTTAACTAGTAGTACTATATCTAACCCTCCTTCTATATCTATAATAATAACTAATAAAGTAGTCTTTCTATATAACCCTAATAGGCTTCTTACTACTTAGAAGGTAGTTATTTACGCTATAACTAAGGCTGCGTTTTAGAAGGCGTAGGAGTTACTAAAGTAGTAATTTACTAACTAAGAAAGTAAGTTATCCTATTTATCTATCCTAGATTTTTACTAACCAGCCTAGTAATTATTTAGTACTTCTAAACTACCTACCTTAACTACTACCTATAGTATGCTACCTTTATAATAAAGAAGCTTTATAACTATAGTATTAAAGCTACCTTACTTACTAAAAGTAGCTACTATAAGCTAAAGTTATACCTTCTCTATTACTTATTAGACCTCTTTACCTTATATAAAAAAATACTAGAGATAGTTAATAAAAGGTTATAAAAATACTACAATAAATTTAGTACTAAGTAGCGCTATTAGTAGCAAAAGATATAGTAGTATCTTATACTTTAAGGCCTTACTTATAAGGTATTATTCTAAGCACTTAACCTACTTTATAAGTAGTATATACCTACCTATAAGGCCTTTAAGTAGTAAAAAAGTCTTCCTTTATAATATACTAGCGACTTCTAAAAGCAGTAAGGGATACCCTACTATTACAAGCTGCTTAACTGCCTTTATAGTTATAATAGTAATAAAGTACTTACTTAAGATAACCTTAACTACTACTAGTAGTTAGATAAAACTAATGTATATATTCCTCTAAATCCTAGTTTGTTTTTTTACTAATTTTAGTAGTTTTACAGCCTAACCTTATCTAGCTACAGAACTAAACTATTAAACTTAATCCTAACGTTATCTGTAACTATTATAACTACCTATAGTTAATAAAGCTACCTACCCCTAACTATAAGCTGCACGTAGTAAATACCCTCTATATAAGAAGCTATAGATACCCTATTATTAACACCAGCCTTAACACTAGCCCTATTAAGTAGGGCTAGCCCTTTTACTATACTAACTGCCTATTATAAGAAGCCGCCTTTATAATAAGATAGAGAGATTATAGCGCTAAAGGCATAAGTTAGTAAGTTAGCTATAGTATAAGTTAAAAGGGTAAACTTTAAGGCCTAGTAGTAGCAGTTTATTATAAATCTACCCCCCTAGCTATTTACTAGTTAAGAAATAATTATTAATTAACTACCTTTCTTAAATTAATAGTAGTAGTAGCTATAATAGTATTAACTATATTAACAGTAGCTACTATAGTACTTCTTATAACTATAGCACCTCTTATAGCTATAATTTTAGTAGTAGTAGCTACTATTATAACTATAATTTTAGTAGCAGTAGTAGCAGTAACAGTAGTACTTATAATAGGTATATTAATTACAGCTATAGTTAAGAATTAATTAAGTTTTACCTTATATTATATTATAGGTATTAAAAATACAAATTAGCTCTAAAAACGCACCTTTTTTTATAAATCTCTAACAGCTAGCGGTATATCCCTGCCTTGTACTGTATAATTAAGGCACATCGAGATTTTGCAGGCGGGCCCACTGTGTGGCTGTGGCAGTGGATTCTGCTGCTGAATGTGGTTAAATACGGCCAGCGACCATTCGGCCTACGGCCAAATACCCGCACTCAATTCTAGCTGGCTGTTGATAACCTTATTTCGAACCCGAGGCGACGGGATAGCGGATACGAAGACCTCGGGCGAGGGGATCGTCGCTCGACTTGTCGTATTGTATCGACCACCCAATGGGATGGAACTCTGTAGCGGTGCGAGCACGAAGCCCCCAGAAAGATGCCGAGGTTGTTGTCGAGTCATTGACCGTTTGCTCTGCGCGCGACGGACCCGGTATGACATCCATGTCTCGTTAAGCACATGAGTACGGATATGCCAACAACAGACCAATTGAGCCATCATCATCGATTCCTACCCAGCCCAGGGAACTTTTGTTTGTGTGACAGAACATGAAGGAGGCGGGGAACATGCACCAAGTTCGAGTCGGTGTCGGGCGAGCCAGCCCCGACAAGCATCCAGCCCCCCGTTTCAAAGAGCGCAGAGGGACGTTTGTCTTCTGCGATGGAAGCGAGGTGTTTGTTAGGGGCTGGGTTACAGGAAGTTTGTGAACCGGCCGTACTCATCCGCTTGTCACTCGTGTCATCAATTTGACATGCCAAAAGCCAACTCGTCCTCCATGATTGGCTTCTCGCCAGCGGAC
This sequence comes from Colletotrichum cereale, assembly GCA_034509685.1. Lineage (NCBI taxonomy): Eukaryota > Fungi > Ascomycota > Sordariomycetes > Glomerellales > Glomerellaceae > Colletotrichum > Colletotrichum cereale. The sequence continues at coordinate 30,581 of JASUDE010000424.1, read as the reverse complement.
ATGATCCGGGGTGGCGCCATTAGCCGTCTTTTCCGGGTTGCCTTCCTGAACCGTCAACGGCTGAACGCTTGTTTCCAAGACTCTGAATGGCCAGCTTAGTTCTTGGGTGCCTCGTGTGCCCTCGCAGGGATTCATCTCGGATGATTAACTGTGACGGGCCCTGGTCTCCCAGGGAACAAGCACGCTAGACAGGGGCCATACTCCGACCCGCAAGGTCCCTTTGCAATCACAGAAACCCACAGTCGGTACGTTGCATGACCTACCTATTGTCGAGGGTGTGGTGGCATGGGCTGCCAGCTTCCTGGTCAGATGCTTCCCTTCTGGTGCTAGCGGTCTGTTCTCCCTTGGGGACAATGGCGACCTCCCATCCACATTTCCCCCGATCTTGGCCACCCGTCTTGGCCACCCGTTTGGGCGTTGCTTGTCTGTTTCTTGGCCGCCATTGCCGTTGCCTACTGTACCGTGCCGTCCTGCATACCGTTCTCGTTCTTGGCGCCCAGTACTCTTGGCGATCGATTTAGCAAGCGGCTCATTCTAACAAGTTACCTCGTCTTGAATCTCTCGACATTTCCTCCGAGCCGAGGTTGGGCGACTCATGTCGTTAGATGACACCGGTGAGCGGGATGGATCAATTGCCGTCGCCTTTCCCGCCCACCGGCGCCCTCTTCGTTCAGCCTAGCGAATGAGCGAGTCACTCTTTGTCAGTGCGACAATACCCGAGTGAGCCACATAGTCGCTCTTGATGGTAATATGCTCTAGTCAGCGTCCTATCGGCCGGTGGGGAGGATGCTGTCTGACCCCGGAACTCGGAATTGTTCCTACGAGCTCGTCGGCGCTTCTCTGGAGGCGTGAGTGCGGATCGCGGGCTAGTTTCCCGCCGTGGATGCTGGGATATCCTATCAACAAACGCGATCACACCCCCCCTTTTGGGCAGCTAGAGCGAACCGTTCCCACCCTTCTAGATTGTGGCGAGGAACGCCCAGGTTCTTTTGCAACGTGCCATGGGCGCAGACCGACTAATCAGGGGGCGATGCCGTTAATCGGCCACATTAGTGTTCCTTCGAGCCAACAGAAGACCACACACACAGACACATCCCCGACTAAACAAGCCTCCGGGTAATGCTATCGGCATGACAAGTGGATATGTCGTTCATCTCTTATCGTCAGACGTTTCTACCAGGGTTGGCCTGCTTTGTACCACCGTGGACGACTGCATTTGGCAGGTCAGTATCTCGACCCACTGGTCGCCGAAATGGCTGCCGATTGTGGGAAGACTGATGGACATCGGACAGCACGCTGCGCATCTAAATAGCCCAAGATGCGCTCGTTCTCGTCCACTGTTTTCAGCTCTCTGTTCTCCAGTTGTCCCGGCCAATATCTTCTTTGAGTCTCTTCCCTTTGAGAACTCTGGGAGAAAGCAACCCCGTCAACCCGAACCCAGCAACTGAAAAGACACAATGGCCTTCAGCAAGTGGAGGGGCAAGGTGTCGGAGCGACCCGTCGTGGTCGACGCCGTCGCGACCGGCACCGATGCCCAGGGTCTTGAGACCGTCAACCCCGAGGAAGAGCTCAAGAAGTTCAAGAAGATCCACAAGTGGGATCCTTTTTTGGACGTCGAGACGCTCGACACCGCAGAGAGTGCCCTCAACTCTGGCGACTACGAGAAGGAGGCTGCTGTCGAGGCCGCTCTCCACGAGGACTCTCCCTACCCGGAGGTCAGGGCTTCGGTATGTCAAGTTCTCTATATTTCGAGTTATCGGTTGCGGGATGATATCTAATTTGCCGCTCAGGTTCAACCGTTTGATGACAATGATATGCCCGTCAACACGATTCGTGCCTGGACCATCGGTGCTGTCATGTGCACAATCATCGCCGCCTGCAACATTCTCCTCGGTCTTCGCCGCTCGCCAATCATCATTACTTCCACCGTCGTCCAGTTGGTGGCCTACCCCGTGGGCTGTGCCTGGGCCAAGTCCGTCCCGGAAATCAAGTTCAACCTTTTCGGAAACGAGATCAGCACCAACCCCGGCCCTTTCAACGTAAAGGAGCATACCGTCATCACCATGATGACCGCTGCCGGTGCCAGCGCCAGTTACGCTATCGACATCCTCCTCGCCCAGGAGCTTTTCTACAGCCAGTTCTTCGGCTGGGGCTTCCAGGTTCTGCTCATTATTTCGACCCAGGCCATGGGTCTCGGCATCGCGGGCATCCTCCGCCGCTATCTCGTCTGGCCCGCCGCCATGGTTTGGCCTGCAACCCTGATCACCACGACTGTGATGCACTCACTTCACGACCACTCGTCTTCGGACCCAGCCCTTACCAACGGCTGGAGGATCGGCCGCTACAAGTTCTTCCTCATTGTGGCTGCCGCTACTTTCGTCTACGAGTGGATCCCCGAGGTGTTTGCCCAGTTCCTCCAGATCTTCACCTTCATCTGCTGGTTTGCCCCCAACAACGTCGTTGTCAACCAGGTCTTCGGTGGCCAAACCGGACTCGGCCTTGTTCCCATCTCCTTTGACTGGAGTATCATCTCCGGTTACCTGCTTTCCCCCCTGCAGACTCCTGCGTTTGCCATCGCCAACGTCGGTGCGGGAATTGTCATCATGTTGCTTGGATGCGTTGGCCTTTCCTGGGGCGGACCCGATTTCTACCGTTACCTGCCCATCAGCGCGAACAAGAACTTTGATCACTTCGCGCAGACGTACAACACAAGCCGTATCCTGACGCCCGAATTCACCTTCAACGAGACCGCTTACCAAGAGTACTCTCCTCTCATCCTGGGCCCCGCCTTCTCGCTGAGCTACGGTATGGGCTTCGCTGGTCTCATCAGCACCCTTGTCCACGTTGCTCTGTTCTACGGCAAGGATATCATCGACCGCACTCGCTCTGCCACCAGCGAGGAGGCCGACATCCACCTCAAGCTCATGCGCAAGTACAAGGAGGCCCCTGAATGGTGGTTCATGATCATGTTCGGCATCAGCTTCGCCTTCGGCATGATTGCTTGCCAGGTCTGGGACACTCATCTGACCTGGTGGGCGTACATCATCTGTATCATCATCGGTGCCTTCTTCATCCTTCCCGTTGGTATCATCCAGGCCGTCACCAACCAGCAAACCGGTCTCAACGTTGTCACCGAGATGATAGTCGGTTACATGACCCCTGGTCGCCCCGTCGCCATGATGCTGTTCAAGTCATGGGGCTACATGCTCTGCTACAACGGCTTGCAGTACGTGTCTGACATGAAAGTCGGCCACTACATGAAGATTCCTCCCCGCACCATGTTCGCCGCCCAGACCTTTGCTGTCGTATGGCTGTCCTTGGTACAACTCGCTACCTATAACTTCCTCCGTGGCAACATTGAGGGCATTTGCACTACCGACCAGGCTCAGGGTCTTACTTGCCCCCAGGCCCGTACCTTCTACAACGCCAGTGTCATCTGGGGTGTCATCGGCCCTCGCAGGATGTTTGGTGCCGGCGCGCTCTATTCTTGGGTCAACTACTTCTGGCTCATTGGCGCCGCCTGCCCTGTCATCCAGTACTTCCTTGCTCGCCGCTATCCCCGCAGCATGCTCCGCTATGTCTTCTTCCCCGCCATCTTCGGTGCTGCCGGTATGATTCCTCCCGCGACCATCTGGTGGTTGGGACAATGGGTTATCGTCGGTCTCATCTTCAACTGGTGGATCCGTAAGCGCTTCTTCGGCTGGTGGAGTAAGTCTATTCTCATTCCTAGAAATGTTCGTATTACTAACTGCATTGTAGCTCGGTACAACTACGTTCTCTCTGGTGCCCTTGACATTGGTACTGCCCTCTGCATTGTCGTCTCTGGCCTGGCTCTGGGTCTGTCCAACACGAACTTCCCCGATTGGTGGGGCAACACCGTGTTTTCAAACAACCTGGACGCTGATGGTGCTGCCGTCTCAAAGATCCTTCCCGACGATGGGTCTTTCATTGGGCCTACTCACTGGTAGACAACTGGTCTCACGCCACACTTCGGCTGCACGTTTGAATGAATAGGACATAATGAATGGTAGTAATGTTGGTAGAGCGTTTTGACACTTGCTGTAAATAGTCGAACTTGTACGATCTTATGACAGTTACAAGATATCCCTTCTTTTGATCACACCAGCTCTTTCATTGCAGTTGTGAATGTGAATTATCAACGCCATTGTTTTGTCTCAAGCAGAACGCATTCAGCGGCTATCCTGGCTGTCGTCTGGTGAATCCTGCAAACACCATGACAAACAACTCTTTGTGTACGCAAAACAAGCGGGATGTGGTACCAGCTGTGGAGAGGAGGAACACACATTCAGAAGGAGCATGTCAGACGTAGCTTGGACCGAAATTCACGCCTGTCATGTGCTAAAAGTAAATGGATGGAATACATCCCAGCTGTAAGTAAGGGTGCCAACGGCGTAGGATGAGGGAGTGCTTGACGAAGACAGGGCCAGCAAAGTGGCCGTTAAACGCCACCGACGACATACCAGTCCAACTCCCTTGGTAATAGTGAAACCAACTGCCTTTCAACACTTGGAGCTACGGACTTAATCCCTGTAATTGCCAAGCCCCAGGAGGGCACTGTGGTTCCGGAAACTCCAATCCTATGGTCTAATGGCTAAATTCCCACTCGCCCTTATGGATCTCAGATTGCCCAACATCACATGGAGCCAATTAAGGGGACTGCGGTGTGGTTTGCTCCGTCGACCGTCGACCTTTCGTGCTTCTTGGGTTCTCGGGTCAAGGGAGATCCCCAGGCATTTAAGTGTAGATATTGTCTGTGGGAGCTACCAAGATGTCTGCTAATTACCTTCAGCTCATCCGTGCATCGCAACATGAAGTTTCTCGCCAAAGTCGTTCCCTTCATCATCTGCGCCAATGCGCATGCCATCTTCCAACGACTGGCCGTTAATGGGGTCGATCAAGGCCGGCTGAGGGGGATCCGCGCGCCAGAGAGCACCGATCCCATACAGGATGTCAACGATGCAAACTTTGCGTGCAACAAGAATATCAGATACCAAGATGGATCTATTGTAGTGGTGCCCGCCGGTGCCGAGGTCGGTGCGTGGTGGGCTCATAGCATTGACGGGCCTTTGTATCCGAACGACGTCGATCACCCAATTGCCGCGAGCCACAAAGGTATAGCGATCCCCTAGGTCAGCGTTGGGCTCATGCTGACAACATCACGCCAGGCCCCATCATGGTGTACCTCGCCAAGGTCGACGACGCTGTTTCTGCCAGCAAAAACCCCCAAGGACACCTTGGACTGGTTCAAGATCTCGGAAAGGGGCCTGAACTATGGCGTCTGGGCCGTTGACGAGCTGATTGCGAACGGGGGATGGCACAACTTCACTATGCCATCTTGCGTGCCGCCCGGCCAGTATCTCATGAGAGTTGAGATTATTGCCTTACACAACGCTGATGCTCCTGGTGGAGCTCAATTTTACATGGAATGTGCACAGTAAGGAGAAGTATCCTCCATTTGTATTCTCCCTAGATACGTTTCTAATGAGATTCCTAGGATTCGGGTTGAAGGGAATGGCAAGGGAACGCCCTCGTCACTGGTCAAGTTCCCAAGTGCCTACAGTGCGACAGACCCCAGCATCCTTCTGAGTATCTACGATAACAACGGCCAGCCTACCAATGGGAGAAGACCGTACACGATACCCGGTCCCGATGTATTTTCTTGCAACCCCTGAGACGATGATTACGCTGCTTCACTCTTCTTAGATACGTATCTAGGGTCGTAGTTGGAACTGTCAACGTCTCATGTCACCTGAACACCATAAAACTTTTGTACAAGCTGATTCTGACTTGTATTTCAGCGTCCGACTGAAAGCAGACGGAACAGTACTTTTTGCTTCCTTTCCTTTTAATTAGTTGTCGCGAATGTTGTTCTTCTTTAGCAACCCAATAAATTAGTCATTCTATCCCCTTTCTTATTTAAAGTGTCGTATACAAAATGTGTTCAACCCAACCCGTTTACTTCTCGGAAACTAGTTTGATGTTGTACTCGAGCTGCTTGGCGGCTTTGGGGTCACCCTTCCTCTCAGCGAATTTCACCGTCAATCCATCCTTCACAGCAAAGACGGAGTCGTTGTCCAAGTAGTCCGAATCTTCGTCAAAGATCTGTGTCGTCACTGACCTGAATCCTTCTGATTGAACCTGGAAGAGCCATTAGCGACTGCCATGAGGCAAAGGCGTCCCACACAGCTACTTACAATGAGGTGAATGTGAGCTGGTCTGTAATGATGACGATGAAGGAGATCCAGAAGCTTCCCAGCTGGGCCGTCGCCCGGAACCTTGAGAAGTTGTCAGTAAGTGGACATCGTTGCATGGGGAAAGGAGCGTTGTTACTGGATACGGAGTGGGCCGAAGGCAGTAGAAAGCGTAACGGCCCTCCTCGTCCGTGATAAACTTTCCGCGCAAGTTGTGTTCCGGTTGATCCGCATCTTGCTGCTCGTACAGTCCTAATCCCAGTCAGCTCACGAACCAGATAAAGAAGACCATGCGTGGACTTGCCGTTTGTGGATGCTTGCCAAACATCAACTGAAGCGTTGGCGAGAGGCTTTCCAGTATTGGAGCAGGTCACTTGACCGTGCATGAACGCGACCTCTCCGTCATCAGGGCATTTGAGAGCAATGGTGCTGCCGTTGGCACGGACAGGCGTATCAGCGCGCCAGAAAGGGCCCAAGATGGCCGTCGCCGTCCCGGGAGCGCCGTTCTTCGTGGCCACCCGATTGGTGATATCATCAACGAGTCTGAAATCCTGGTTAGCTACCCGATACAGGGTGCACGGTACGGGATAACTACTCACGATTCCAGTCCGATGACATCACAGAGAAGCTGGCCTTCGTTTCGTCTGTCGTTACTCATCTGACCGGCCCAATTGATCATGTTAACGCCAGCCATCCATTCGTCGGTGGTGAGATCGACTTCGCGAGCGAAGTCGTGGATATGCTGGATGAAAGAGGACAAAACTTGACGGAGTCTTGGGTCCGTGTCTTTCCCCATAGACGCGATAACGTGCTTCGTGAAGTCCTGTCCAAGGCCCTGAGCCTGGCCATCTTCCTTCTGTAACGATCCCATGTTGACAAGTTCGTGTCGCGACCGTCGAGAAAAGCCTTGAGTCGGAGTTCGTGCGGGGATGAGGTTCGAAGGCTTTGATGCGGAGTTGATATTCTTTTTGAAGTAAGATACATTCACCCGGTCATCCCGCAGTTCGACTGAGGGTACTTATCCCAACGTAATTACTATGTAGTAGTGCGGGCATTACGGGGCATTACTCGCTCCTCAGTGCTTTGTAACTGCACGTGTACACGGATACTGCCGGCCATAGTCTAGCAGTCCCGGATGCATTCCCGGGTCGGGGAGGGGGCTACCAGCCAATTTGGAGTCTCTCATTTCGGATACAGGGGAGGGGATCCGACGCAGGGGGGGGTGAATCTGCCAATGCTGCCGACATGCGCACACTGACACGCACGCACATAGCATCACAATTGACGTCTGACCGCCAAGAATATCATCGCTATCTGGGGACCCCGCACTTTGGAAGTCTTGTTTTGCGGCGTCACGCGCAAGGTGTCAGTTTGGCAGCTGATTTAAATTCGTGATCGCATCGGACCCAACTGCAGTGGGTAACTCAAAGGACCCAGGCGTATCATTCAGTGATCTTGTTGAAGCTGGAATAAAAAAACTACGTCTGCTGTGCCGATTGTAGCCGACGATGTTGTGATAATTACGATCAGTGAGTCGTTGGCTTTGTTGCTGCACTGACGCTCAAATATTGCTAAGCCTCATCCTCCATGTGGCAATAAGAAAATCGTATATAATCCATTTCGGGATTCTCATCTGGGGCGTTGATCAAGCCTTGGAAGCCCCGTTTGTGTGAGTAATACGGCGATCCTCCTCTGGCCCAAAGTTCCAGCTCGCTTCGTCTGTGCCGTTAGGCCTGCTAGCCCGTTTGAATCCAATATCGATACCTTCTATCTCTACTACGGGCCCGACGGCCTCCACCTCAGCTTTGTACCCTTTCGAGTACCATTTCTCCCGAATGCCTGGTGAGTTGAACAACGCCGGTGCGTAACGCTTCATGGCCTTCAAGGCCGTTCCCGAGATCTGGTCAACGCTGTGGCTGTGCCTCAGAGAAAGGAAGTCATCGCCTACTAGCTTCCGAAGTTCGTGCTTGATGTCGTCGGGGTATTGCCCTGCCTTGATGAGGAGCAGGTCGTATTGCAGAAGGGATGCTTTTCCGTGCCAAGAGCCGCCTTGAGTCGCTCTGTTATAGAGACCAGTTAGTGCAGCGATGGCGCCCATGCATCCCGTTCCATAGTCAGAAATCGGGAATGGGGGCACAACTGGCTCATCAAGTCCCATGAAACGACCTTGCTCCCATGCTACTCCGCTCACCTATCACCAAATCAGCCATCATCCAAGTCAAGGCGAACAATCCATGCTTACACAGTCGGCAATTTGCTGCCATCCAGGGCGCTGCCACCACTCTCCCTGATAGCCAAAGCAATTCTCATTCACGTAAACGAAGCCTTTTCCGCGTTCTTTGGCCAGTTTGGTCAGCGCTGTCGCGCCGTAGCCAAGCTTCTCCAATGCTCCAGGTCGATAGCCATCAAGAACGATATCAGCTTCAGCCAACAGGTTCTCAAATTGCCGTCTCCCTTCCTCGGTCTTGAGGTCGAGATCCGCAGCGTGCTTGCCCATGTTACCGTCGACCTGGAAGAAGGGCACATCGCTGAGGTTCGGACTCGTGATCTTCAAGACGTCCGCGCCGTACTCGGCCAGGATACGTCCGATCACCGGTCCCGCGATAATGCGGCATAGTTCAAGCACCTTGACCCCTGACAAAATTCTTTGATCTGATGTGACGGGGAGAGGCGTTGGTGGTGTCGAGTCCTCAAGAACGTCCACACTCCATGGCGGTAGTTTGAGATTTGTCAAGCCCTAACAGATCATCAACGATGGCCGTTTCCGTGAACAAGTAAGTACGATGCGGCTTACATGTTTTGTCCTGATGAAATCCTCATGCTTGAGAACAGGGACTCCCGCCTGGCGTTTCTCTGCATTCATACGCTCCAGCTCATCGACCGTGAAGTTCCTAACATGAGACTCTATTGCCTCTACTATTGCGTCGTGGGATTTCAGATCTGGTCTGAAAGGCTCAAGGCCAATCATGCGGAGAGTGGTCGATGCCTCCAGAGACCCATGAATATGGTAGTATTCACCTGGTCTTTTCGTCTCATACAAGTTGGCGGACATGCGACGATAAGGATTCGATTGAGCCTGGAGCAGGTCCGTATCTGTGGGATGTTATGTTAAGTTAAGTCGTCCTAGGATAACCGATGGAGATGCAATCCAAATTGCCGGGCTCACCCTTCAGAAACTGCTTCACCTCGCGATCCAACTTGCCGTAGCCTCCAACGGTTGCCAGATAAGCTTGAATTAAGAACGCAGTACTTTTCTCCAGATTCACGGAAATTTTGCTATTCCCAAAGCTTTCGCTCTTGGTAGCTGCAAGTGCGCCCGCCACACCACCTTCGATTGCCTTCAAAGCCGAGGCTAGTTCCGTCTCCTTGAACGGGGTCGGAAAGTAAGGCAAGTCGCGAGATGCTGAGAACTGTACGCTCCTTGAGATTCGCTCAGCCTCGGCAGGGATCTGCACATGGCCGAGAACGAAGTCCAAGATGCGCTTCGTCTCGGCGATTGACGAATAGCCTTCGTTCGACATTGTGATAGAAGTGTGGTGTTTGGCGTTGAGAGGTGGCCTTTGAGATGATGGACCGGCACGAAGACGGGTACTAATCAGTAGTGAGCAACCCACCCGCACATTGCCAGCTAATAGTGGGCATCCCGTACGCTTGCGCCATCAAAGCTGCGATCATCAACATCTCCGATAAGGAGGACCACTTCAGCTTCAAGCCCGAACGTTTGGAAGATCCGCTCAACGTGCCGTGGCTACGTATCCTTTCATCCACCCGACACCCTAGCTCGCAGACTGGCTGCGTCACAGTGATAGATGTTGTCGAAACATCGGACCCGCATCGGGAATCGGGCGGGAGTGTGTGTGGCCAATGACAGCAGATGGGGGGTTTCGCCCAGAAACCCGGTTTCCGGTCGCTTCGGAAACGGGGTTCCTGGACACTACTACGAACTTAGTTTGGGCTTTGGTGGCGCGGATGGGGGGTCGAGCTCAGACGCTGAGAATAGACATGAGCCGTTCGGGTTGAGGGGAAATGTAAGTTGTCGGATAAGGGCCTCGTCAAGTCGATGTCACGTCGGGTAATGCACTGGCTCCATTGTCTCTGATGGTGCTATCCATGTTGGTCTTTGCTGATTGCCTTCAGTTGCGACCCTTAAAACTTGGTTATCATATGTCTCCTGCCGCTGCCACCACTTTGGGGGGAGTTACCATGGCCGTTACCATTGGTGTCGAGATGCAGGAATTCATATCATAGGTGGGAGAGCCAAGAGTTATTACGTGGTAAGGGTGCTTGTGGATACTTGACGACAACGTTCCAAGGCAAAGATAGCCGCTTGCTAATGCTGGTTTGTGGCGGGAATTGCGGATACAGGCCAGCTGTGTCTGCCAAGAAGGTGGCCGACCATCAGTCCCAACGAAGCGTTTCTTCAAGCAAGACCGTAGCCAATGAGAATCGTTACAATAACCAAGATTCTAGCGCATTTTGTTGGCCATCTGCTCTCACGCTTGACTACCTTGGGCAACTTGGATGTTCTCAATCTCGCGGTTCTTTTGTACCAACGGCTTGAAATCTGGGGGAGATTCAGTGAACCAGGACCCCCCCCTGGAACGCTATCCCCCGCAAAAACGCTCAACTCGAAGCTAAGAAATCCTGCCCCGGAGCTTCGTCTGGCGCCAGTGTTTGGCCCGAAACCCGACGCATCCTGCCACTCGTTTGTTTTGCTGGCTGGCCAAGAGGTGTGGTAAGCCATCAAACCGGGCGTCATAAAGAAGACCTCTTTCAAAGGTTGGCAGACGCGCGATGCCTACGAAAAGAGTCCGTCAGAGCGAGCGGCGCAGGTGTGTCAAGGCCTGCGGGAATTGCAAGCGGCGCAAGGAGCGCTGCGATGGTCAGCAACCCTGCAGGAGGTGCGTGATCCGCAGAGTTGAAGGCGACTGTGTCTTCAACGGCCTACCGGCGGATTCTACTCAGGCCGACTCTTTGTCTGCGAGAACTCCCGACTGTCTTGGTCTTCAAGGAAGCCCGGCCAGCCGAGACCACTTCAACCAGTACGGACTAGCCGCCTCATTCCACGAAAATGACATTTCGCCGAGCCATCGTCAGCGCGCTTCGCCGCAAACCAGCCACCTCTGTCAGTCTGCCCCGGTACCGCAAGTGTCCAGACTCATAGCGGATGGAAAAGGTCGCTTCATGTTCATCGGCGATGCAGCCAACCTGGCCTTTTTGAAAGTTATCCGCCGCCTGGTCCGTGACCGCGTAGGGTCGTGTCCCTTTACAGACGATCCCCTGCGTCATATCATGGTGGAGGCCACCCCTGAAGGACGTCCGAAATGGATTATCACCAACCCGGCAGATATCCCCGCCAAGCCCAGCGATGAACAGGCGAGATACCTACTGCGTTGGTATTTGCGAGCAACCAATTGTATTCTTGACGTCTTTGACGAGTCGGGGCTTCGGAAGGATCTTGAAGACTGGTTGCGCGGAGAGCCCACTAGCCAGGACGAAGAGGCAATGAGCTGTATCTTCTTTCTTGCATTCGGCATAGGAGCACAACGCTGCCCTGAAGATCGAGATGCCGATGCTGAGAAATACTTTCATTATGGGCGGTTTCTGGCAGTCTCGTACGCCATGGAGAACCCGACGTATAATACCGTGCGCAGCTACATCCTCATCACAGTCTATCTTCTCGGCGCATCGCGGCGTAACTCGGCCTTTATGCACTTAGGCGTCGCTGTCCGCGCGGCGTACACGTTGGGCATTCACCGGAAAGACAGCCCTACGCTGTTTTCGTCGGAAGAACAAGAGACTCGGGAGCGGTTATGGAGAGCCCTTCGCGTCCTCGACTTGTTCTTGAGCGCCTCTCTAGGTCGTCCACTAGCCACTTCCGAGACCCGTGATACAGCGGGAACTGATGATTACTCGGCTTCACTGGACCTCTGTGCTATTTTTGAGTCCATTCTCAACGATGTCTACGCCAAGCGCATGGTGTCAGCCGACGCTCTCGAGCGAATTAGTGAGCAACATCGCCGCTGGGCCGCAAGGTTCAGCGACGATCATGCTGCTGACGGGGCAAACCGGCGTGACTCTTTCGACGCAGACGACGGCAAGAACTATCCCAACATTGGGCTTTACTATATGAAGGACGCCTACTACTGGAGCATCATGCTCTTATCACGGCCTTTCCTTATCGACTTTGTTTCGGGAAACGTTGCGCGATCTCAGACACTGTCGATGTGGAGCGACGACAAACCATACCAGTCATCACCGTCGGATCAGCTTCTTGTGCACGCTTGCGTGGACTCGGCAATCCGCACTATCGATCTTTTGGCCGGTCTCATACCAGATAAGAGTGTTGCCAAGCGACATCCTTTCCTGATCAACTCCGTTTTTGTCTCAGCTTTGGTCCTCGGGCTAGCAGTGTTCGGTGACTTGGATAGTACCTTTCCCTTGGATCACGGGTTGAACGATGCACAGACACTTCTACGCAAGTTCAGCAAACATGACCCCGTTGCAAGCAGAGAACTCTCAATCATAGAGCATCTTCAGAGCGCTTGCGTGCTGTACAGAGAGAGAAGGGTCCGGAAAAAGATGGATTACCAAGGCATGCTTGTTGGGGAGCTGTTTGGTAGCGTCCACGAAGGAGCGTTGACAACGGAAACATCTAGATTTGAACCGAGCCTTTTCCTTCAAGTCAATGGAAGCTTCAGGGACACTAGAAACACCAATTCGGAGGTGAGAGAGACGGGCAGCATGGATCAAAATGGTTCGTTAACAACTGGGAGTATGGACGGTCAGCACATCACTGGCAGTGAAGCTGGTCGAGGGCCAAATGTGGTCCAGGCACTCACGCCGTCGACAGATATCTTGTTACCTATGTCACCAAGAACACTGCTCTTCGACTCTTATGGTCAAGATATGCCTTTCTTTCCCACTGTGGATGCTAGCATGGCACATCTGAGTTACACGGATGATATGATGCTGTCCGACACGGGCGCATTGTTGGAACCTCCATGCTAGAGAAAGAGCTACAGTGAGAATTGCATGATCTCGATAGCGTCCGAGTGACCGGAGAGATTTACTACGCAAGAATCAAGAACCTCCATATGCAGCTTCAAGGGCTTCCATACGTGGCCTTTGATACGCGTTGTTACTGGAACATTAGAAGAGCGAATTATGACCTTAGATCAAGCAATCATGACCCTATAAAGCAGTCTTTTGGTTTATTCAGTGAACACATAGCTTATAATCAGAACAAAAAATTGTACTGCTTGCTCCGAGCTGTTGCCGGTTATTTACGAGAGGTCTGCGCACATTATTGTAGCTGCTGTAAGAGGCCCTAAAGGCCGTTATAGCTGTAAAGTTACAATCATCCTATTGCCTCCTCCCACTGCACTCCACCAGATTCCTAATTTTGGAGGGTTGTCCTATTGATAGTGTACCAGTAGTCCCCCGTCTAATACCAATGAGCCCGATGTGACCAATCGCAATAACTATTCTTACCTGTAGGTTTGAAGAGAGATAACGGTCACGTAAACAACGATTTTCTGTTAGTTCCCCGCACCCGTCCTAGCACCCCGCAATCGGTACATGGGTTGCATAGCCACCACCCGATGCTGTTTCGGCAAGATAGGCTGCCCGTGTGCGCCCAATCCCGAATTGTACCCGCGACCCGATACGCCCGGATGTATCCGGACACCATCATTTCACCCAATGATGGTCAATACAATGCTTCCATGACGTAGGAACATATCAAAAACGGCTAGGTATGCACAGCTGGAGCTCGGGTAGATCGGTACGGCAAGAAACAGCTCCCCAGAGCGTCAACGGGTCTCGTGCGAAGTGCCGGTTGAGAGACGACGCATGGCTGTGCCGCATTGACGCGTCTCTAACCTACTTCCCTCGAACACTCATTTATATGTTTCCCTGGCATGGTGGCTGTCAAAATAAAAATCTGATGGTTATAGGAGCAACAAGAGGTGACAGTCTGTACAGTTTCACTGAGCCGCCAAGAAACCTTGTTAGATTGCTCACTTACTCGAGTACAATCTTCAAAAATCTCTCAGTCGCCACACGTTTTCCCTCCCTCACTCACTCTCCACCGCGCCCAAGATGACGCCGCCGCCAGAATTCTGTCAGAGTCCGGACAAGCCTTTCCATGTGGCAGTGGTTGGGGGTGGCATCGCCGGCCTGACGCTCACCCTTCAGCTGCTCCAGAATCGGATACAGACGACGCTTTACGAACAAGCAGCGAAGTTTGGCGAGATCGGCGCCGGCGTATCTTTCGGCCCGAATGCTCTCAAGGCCATGTCCCTGATCTCACCGCACGTACGGCAAGCCTTTGAGAACTATGCGACGCATAACGAGTCAAAGGACCACCAGAACGTATGGTTTGACTTCAGATACGGCGAGACCTGCGAAGGCAAGCACCAAGAGGGTGAGCTCATTCACCGCCTGATCTGCGAGACTGGCCAGACCGGCATTCATAGAGCGCAATTCCTGGATGAGCTGGTCAAGCTACTGCCTGGCGGGGTTGCGAAATTCGGCAAACGTGCGGTTCACTACGAAGAAGACGGCACACGCGTGTTGCTCAAGTTCCAAGATGGCACTACCGCAGCACATGATGCAGTGATTGCCTGCGATGGCATCAAGTCAAAGTTGCGGCGCGTCATGCTCGGCGATGACCACCCTGCCTCGAAAGCCGTCTTCTCCGGGAAGTACGCGTACCGTGGTCTCATCCCCATGGAGGAAGCGGTAGAGGTCTTAGGCGACGAGCTTGCCAAGAACAGCCAGATGTACTTCGGAAGACATGGCCACATCCTGACTTTTTCCGTTGCGAAGGGCAAGATGATGAACGGTGAGTGACATGAGGGATCCTATACTGAGCGACATCAGATACTAATGAAGGCATAGTCGTTGCTTTCGGCAGTACAGACGAATGGAAGTCGGATGAATGGGTCAAGTCGGTGAAGAAGGAGGACATGGTCCGAGACTTCGAAGGCTGGGGCGACAAATCTCAAAAGATCATCCAGATGGTGCAAAAACCTGACGTGTGGGCGCTTTTTGACCACCCGCCGAGCCCGACCTACCATCAAGGGCGAGTATGCCTTGTGGGCGATGCTGCACACGCTACGACACCGCACAAGGGCGCTGGTGCAGGTATGGCCGTCGAGGACGCGTACATTCTCGGAAACCTGCTGGCGCTGATTAAGGGTCCCGAGGAAATCGAGGTGGCGTTTGCGACGTACAACAAGACGCGGATAGAGAGGTCGCAGAAGCTGGTGGTCGACAGCCGAGAACAGGGTAAGCTGTATGAGTTGGAGCTCAGTGACGACACCGAGTGGATCGCGAACAGCTTATCAACTCGTATGGACTGGATCTGGAAGTACGACTTGACTCAGGAGCTGGAGCGAGGTCGTAGAGAGATTGAGAACTACCAGAGCGATGCCATGGACAGAGCGCAACTATGACAGCATCGGAGGGCAGCAGGCAAGGCGTGGTTCAGTCTGGCAAATATTCCTTTATAACGAGCGTTGGTTTTGCGAGCATTATGCCTACAAGAAGTATTGTGTCGTTTGCTTGGAAACACTGCCCGACTGTTGAAGGAACCCAAAGGAAATCATGATTCTATTCAACATTGACTCCACAACAGGGAATTTGGCTATTTGAGAAGATCCTGACTTGTTAAGGCAAACGCACACGTAAAGTCAAGGCAAATAGTCAGGCGACTTTCCTAGGCGTGAGAATTTTCGTGCCTCAATGCGATTCCTCGCCTTTCCAGCTCGATGTTGATGAAGGATTGCAGCTCGGTGCCTCACCAAGAGTCCATTCATCACGAGGATCTCTGTTGCCCTGGTGGTCTAGCGGTATGATTCTTCCTTAGGGTTGTTGAAAGGTACATTCACTTGGAAGAGGTCCCAGGTTCGATCCCTGGCCAGGGCCTAGTTTAATCCTTTTAGCCCTTCCCCATTTAGGTAGTGGAGCCTGATTTTCTTTTTTGCACATGGTGGTTCAGCTCCTCCAGAGTATATGTGCAGACACTGTTTGTTGGCTTCATACAGGCGACATATGGCGAGTTGTGCACGCTTGAGACTGGGCAACTACCTAGTCCCAGAGTCATTCATAGTTTCGAGTAGACAGGTCTCGAAACAGAGAACTCATAAAAGCACCAAGTAAAGATAAAGCTCACACTAGCTGAGGGTTTTAGACTTGTTGGTTAACTCGAGAGCCTGTCCAGCGTCAAGTCGAACCAGAGTGCCAGCTTTCAATGCAAAGAGACCGCATTCCGGGATTGTGATCATTAAGCCTTACGCAGCAAATCATCATATCTATGGGGTATCATGTCTATGTCCATGCCACAAGATCCGGGTTGTCGCCCCAGGGTGCTCTTATCGGTCAAGTAACACAACTTAGACCAGCCACCGATGCTAATCACACATTATGTAGGTTTTCTCCAATCCCAACCACTAGCCATGCCTCTTGAGAAAACGATCATGGCACTGCCTAAGGCAAGACATACGCCAGCCCAAATCCAGGCACTGGAGTATCCGACTGAGCGCACCAAGGCACCTCCAACCGGCGATCCGAACAACAAAGCGATGGACATAACGGAGTAAGCCATACCAAGCCGAGTGCCAATGTAGTTGCGGTCCTCGGTCAGCTTGGTGAAAGTGGCGGGCTGGAGAGCAAAAAAGCTCCCGCTGCTGAAGCCATAAAAGACGAGTGTCACCACCAGGCTGGCAGTGTGCTCGACCGCCATGAGGCAGAGCGCCGAAACCGACATGACGAACACCGCGGCGATCAGCAGGTTCATCCCTCCGAGCCGCTGGGCAAACAGGTTGGGAATGATGCGGCCCAGGATGGATCCCCCGTTCATAATGGCCAGCAGGTACCTGTCGACCTGGGAGCTCGCGGCGCCCCGCTGGAGCGCGAAACTTTGGATGTAGACGAAAGGGGTGTACATGCCTAGGAACACCAGGCAGCAAGCGGCCACGAAGAGAAGGTAGGGGACATCTCTGAGAGCGGAGCGGTCGATCCAAGCCCGTCTTTGCCGCGAAGCTTTGGGCGTGTGCATGCTGACGATGCACACGCTCTGAATGGCCAACGCGACAAGCCCCATGGTGCGGACTGTCCAGGCGAAACCGATTTCTGGCTCGAGGGATCGAAATACGATAGGCAGTACCAGACTATAAGGAAGGGTACAGAGTTAGTATCGGCTAACATAGGTGGAGGGTTTCTCTCAAGCAATTCCTTGGATGCCAGTAAGACTTACCCACCAACGCCGCTTCCAGCCGCGGCGACGCCAAAAGCCACGGGCAGTCTCGTGGAGAACCACGGTGACAACACGGCAACCCCTAACACAGCTAGGCTGCCCATACCGGTCCCGATGCAGAGCCCTTGCGACAGAAGCAGCTGCCAGAGTGTGCTGCTGAAGCTCTGGGCGACGGTTCCGACAACGATCAGCAGGGATCCGGCCCATAACAGCTGACGCGCATAGCCCAGGTCAAAGATGGGACCTGCGAAGCAACCCAGGAAGACCATCAGGAAGCTCTGCAGAGAGCCGATGGTGGAAATGGCGAACGGGCTGTATTCCCTCAGCAGGTCGGCTTGATAGTGAACCTGGAAAACGCCGAAACTCGCGACGAGGCCTGGAAATCGCGTGTTAATGCCGGATCAAACCAACCACCACGTGTCCGCAGTTACGGTACGTGCACAGTGAGCAAAAGTAAAACATGGAAATAACAAGAAGGGGGGAGGGTTTGTTGCATTGGCACATGGCCCATGGTATGACAAGAAGTGTAACTCACCCCAAGTGTTAAAGTAAATACAAAATGACGCCAAGACCTGAAGCCAAGCCCGTAAGCCACCATTCGGGGGCGCCGCCGGCTTCCCGGGGGTCGCGTGCGGCTGCACTAGATCGTCGGCGCCGCTCTCCTCGTCGGTTCCCAGCGAGAGACTCGGGGTGTCCCGGTCGGACACGTTCCCGGGGAACTTTTCCTCTTCCGTCAAGGACGGCATCGCTTTCAGCGCGGCGCAAAATGGCGAAAGAGGTAGGCTTGCATCGATGACGACTTTTTTCCCCTTCCAACTGCCTAGCGTTCTCTTTTGTTTTGGTCAAGCAAGTCTCGGGGATGCTATATGTCGCCTCCCGTACCGATGTCTTGTTCTGAGGGGGGTTTTGGCGGGCTATGACGCGCGATTCTCTTGGTTCACGAAACAAAAAATCCAAGGAGGGCGACGGTGTGAAGGTTGAACCACCAAGCGACGAACGCGAAGCAACACACGAAGAGGAGCAAAAGTGAGATGTGACCGCTTCCTCTTCTTGTTATTTTTATGTTTTCTCTTTCTCCTGTTGAACAAAATCTTAAAAATAAATTAGCATACTTGGCTGTTAAATACCAGCAAGACGGATTCCTCCACGGGCTCTGGGGAAACAAGAGGCGCCAGGTTCTCCTCGTCGGGAGCTCGGGTCGCGGGTGGTCGCCGTTACGGCTGTCGCAGGCCATGTTACAGAGTACGGATGGCCCTTAAAACATATCTTCGTTGCGATCCAACGAGTAAAACACACCGGCCTGGTCTATAACCTTCTCTCATACGACGTACCAGGTATGGCAATCGACTCAAATGGTCGAATAGGACAGCTGCTGCTATCGTTTGGCCCGGTGTTCCAATAATATCTTGCAAGATAGACAGGTTTGTAGTCGTTCTGTGGGGGGGCTGCAGTTGCCAATAAGCTTAGAGACAACCAATTATCATGTAGACCGTACGTAGTGCTGAAAAAGGTAGAAGAGCGGCAAATGAGTCGGACAAGGGGAGGCAATCATCACATCTTCACACATGGCATTTCGGGCGGGATGCTCTTGGGTAAAAGTGGCCACCGCGGGCAGGGCCACGACCGTGGGCTAGTCTGGCGCATCTCGGACATCGTCTGGAATCTGGGGATGACATCGGTCTTGGCGAATTTGAGGCTCGTCGAAACCTCGGAGTAGTGGATTCGGCAACCGATGTGTCGGGGGCCACTACGACAAGGCTATATGGGGCGGTGGACAAAGAACTGCTCGTTTCGACCGGCTCGGCCACAGTCCGTCGCATCGTGGCGGGGACTCTTTGTCTCCTGGCTCCATCCTTTCGTTATCAAATGCCGAGATTCGCGTGGGAGCGTGGTGGGTTTTGCCCTGATAACGAGGTTGCCCTCAAGATACCGAAATTCCTCCCCCCCTCCCCTGGAACTTCTTGGTATGACGATCGAAAAGTGAAGACCCCCGATTCTTATCGGATCCCTCGCCAAGAATAAGATGAGCGGTCCGTCGTGGCTTCCCGCAGGTTGCCGCCTCGCTGCAGCGGCAGGGGCCGGGGCAGGCCAAGTGTTTAGGAATAGTTTGGAATGCGCGTGCTTCTTCATATAATACCACTATGTACGTAGCAGAAGTAAAAGTTAATTAGCATAACCTTTGGCCAACCCCCGTAGCCCAATGACGTACCATGCTACGGGTTTCATCCCAACATTCATCTTATCGAGCGAGATTATCGGAGGACTTTTGTAGAGCGGTGTACGCCCCATAAGACGGGACCGTCTTGCGAAGGCCGAAGGGTACAGTAAACTTGGAGAACATCACGCGGACGTTGGCTGAAGTTTTCGATAAAGTTGCAGGATTTCTGACTGGTTACGCCATCGTACGACAAGACGAATCTTGAATTGCTCCGCTGCAATGTTCCCTTTCTCTGAGGACCATTTGGATGTGGGGGCTTCAGTTGAGTTAGGGGTGCGTGGGTGTCAATCATGTATGTTTATAGCAGAAGCATGCTTCATGATACGGCCTATATGCATCTAAAATTATTGCAACAAGAACCAGGGGATCTAAGATTAGATCAAGGCGAGCGTTGCGATTGGCTGTTTACATGACTAGAAAGTCCAGCCACATATCCCCGGCATGTGATATCTGCTCGCATGTCTGAAATTGGGGTCCTCACTCGTGCATACTTGGCTGAAAGATTATCCCCATGCGCTCCCATGGTTCCGTACTAAATATCTCTCACAGTCCAATAGGTACTTCCCGCCACCCTTCGCCCTACCCAATGTAGCCAATTTACATATCTGATCGGAAGACGATGGTGAAGCTGTCATCGTCGGCCGCCCAGTCGGCGTGAAGGACGACGCTGTTCCTGAAGCCCCGTCGACTACCGTTCTCCGGGCCTATGCTGCCTTGCGCGGGGTAACATGAAGATCATGGCCACATCCTAGAGATCGCCCGGCAGGGGCGGGGCCGTCGGACCGTTAGCCAATCTTAGCATCAGGTGTTTGCCCTAGTTGCTCGAGACGAGACCGTACATAAGTCCGCTTCGGCTCCTCCTCGGGAGAGAGCGTCTAGCAGAAGTCTGGGCAGCGCCAGCCAGCGGTTCAGTTGCTTCGGAATGGCTGCTGCATGAGGGGCAAGCCGATGTGGTCATAAAATACACCAAAGCCCTGTGGGGAAGGAAAAGAACAAATAGGAGATTAGCTGGCGTGTTTTGCCGCGAGAGTTTCCGACTTTATGGAGCGTGGGAACGTGGAGGAAAAAGGATTGTCGGATGGACGTGGAAGGGCCAGTTCATCCCGTTTCCATTACGCCATATGCCTTTCTCCTTATCGCCCCTCCCTCCCTCTTCTACTTTTTTGGAGTGCAAACATCCCCGCAGTTCTGGGAAGGTAGAAGCGCAGCCAGCCAGCCAAGGGAAGTAAGCAAGGGAGGGGACGTTGAGGAATAGATTTCCAATACCTACGACAACAATAGAAAACAAAACCCACCTGTGATGTATCCGGCGTTCTTCTCGATGGTGGGGACGTACTCCTTTGCCGAATGGATTGTGTCCTTGGTCAATGCCACGGCGACCTCAATCACAGCCTGGGCAACGGTGTGATCTATTCACGCATAACGACGATGTATTTGATCATAAAACAACAATAAACTTAAGCACGGCTGTACATATTGGCGATGCCTTTGATGACCAGGTGCCCAAACTTGAGTTCCCAGTTCCAAACCCAACAGCAGAAAGTGGCCTTACTTGGTTCCAGGAAGCCGATCATCTGCCCAAACGAGACCATCATAACGACGAGCGCCACATGTCCCAGCAACACGCCGGCGGACCAAGTGGCCCGGCTGAGCGCATCGCTATAACAGATGGGAGTGTCGTCGTCGGCGCGATGCAGGTTGGCGTGGATTCGGCTGTAACATTTGTGGAATGCATCGCCAGCCTCGTTGTTCTCCCTTACGGTGGTCGAGTCCTTGTACGAGAACCTCGCCCAGCAGAGCGGGTTCCGCTGATGGTCTATGTCGCGGATGAGGGTGAGGGGGTCGGTGGTGGTGATGATGTTGCAACACTCAGTGAGAATGTTGACGTTGCCAGTGGTGATGGGGATGGCGCACTGAACACCCTTCCATTTCATAGTGTCACCCATTGATAGGTCGTACTGTGATTGGCCGGGCAGAATGTCATTCACCAACGTGTAGTTTTGTGGGATGCCCGACATTGTGGTTGGGCCATTTTTGGATGTGCTTATTGATGGTTTGATTGCAAGACGAAAGCCAGATGAAGCTTATGTAGTGATTGAAGGCCTCGAGTCCGCGGATTGGGAGTTCTGACCTGAAATAATATATGCCTGGTGGATTAGCCAACTTTGAGTCAGAAGTGCTGTTGTATAATCCAAGTATAATACTGGGACAGATCAGCCGGTGCCTTCCTGCGCCTGCCTCTTACTACTCAGTTATCTTTCGATGGCCAACATTCAACTCGATGGACCGACGAATTACGGGTAAAGTGGTAGAAACGCATATGTCTTCCGTTATTTGCCTGGCTACTGCCCCCAAAAGCCATCAGACCCTAACGTAACTGGGTGACTTTGGGGTCTATGTAGGGTTGACTGTTGGCCGGCGGATGATTCCCTGGGTTTCGAGCTATGTCGCGGCACCGCCCCCCAAGGGGCATCGATATGTCTAATCACCAAGAAGCACTGATTGGACCATTAGCGAAATTTTTCATAGAAAGCAACCTTTGAGGAGTTATAGACCGCCCGTATCGCTTGTGTTGACTCAAATGGGCGACCTTGGCGAGCCAAGCTGCTGAGTTGTGGTGCAGGAGCACAGTTTGGACATAGCCAACGCTGAATCCTATATCCGCTCTGTGATGAGAGTACAAAATTGCTTTATCTATTTCTGTCGAGCGCCACCGGTTTAGCTGGTTCCCTGTGTGGAGTGTGGCAGATTCTACTTGTCAAGGTGTTGCTAAGAATGGATGTTTGCATCTTTCTTGGCTTAGCCCTCCTTCCAGCCGTTTTGGGTCTTAGACGAATAACGAGTTGTTATAGGTGCCGGCTGAATAATACGGTGGCGTTGCGCAGTGACTACGTGTGGGAGTAGACCGACGGGACGAAGCAATATAGTGTAACGAGCAAAACGAAAGAGCGAAGAAAGGCACAAGCAAACGTAGGTCAAGTTAAGCGATGCCTCTGGTGATTGGCCTTCTCTAGTAGAGGCTATCTCAGGTTGACTACACCTGCGTTCGTCGTTTCCCTTATATGATTCTCTCTAGCTTTTACCGCGATATATATCACCTAGCATTCGCGGCTGTCAGCAACGTACAATAAGCCCCACTGGAACCGTTATTGTAAACCATGGCATGGTTCACCAACACCGTGAATCGAATATTTCGCTTAGATAAAATTCTACCATTATCACTTCGTGCACACCGCGTCAAACACGCCAAATCCAGTTAGCAGGCTATCTCCCCCATGTCATGTTTTGTGCGTGTGAATCTCCATTTTTGTCGGCTGGGAGATGTTGCACCATACTCAAGGAAAAATCAAAAAGAAAACGGGTTGTTCGGTGACACTTGTGCAGTTGGCATCATCCAACACATATAATCCTTTCTACATTTCTCATTCACGTTATCTACATAGTGCGATCCGCCGCAAGATGGCCGAGGAGGCACCTGAAGTAACTGTCGAATACGCCTACGACCATATCTCAGAATGGTACCTGCAATGGGTCGACAGCCAGAAATCACCGCGAGAAAGATACGCCAAGAGGCTCCTCGATGAGCTGCAACCTTCGCCAGCTATCCTAGAGCTCGGCTGCGGCCCTGGCGTTCCTATCTTGAAGATGCTTCTCGATCACGGTGCACAAGTGGTTGCAAACGATATCTCCACCAAGCAAATCGAATTGGCAAAGGTCCGCTTCCCAAATGTTACCCTAGTAGCTGGCGACATGACTGCTCTCGATTTTGAGCCTGAGAGCTTCCATGGAGCAGTCAGTTTCTATACGCTGTTTCACCTTCCGCGGTCGAAGCTCAAGGCTATGCTCGCCAAGATCCATCGTTGGCTAAAGCCTGGCGGAATCTTTGTTTTTAATCTCGCAACCGTCAACGAGGAAGAAATCTATGGAGAGTTCTTAGGATATGGAATGTTCTGGAGCAGCTATGACGTGGATGGAAATCAAGCACTGCTGAGAGAAGTCGGATTCGACCTATTGCAGGTGGAAGTGTTGCAGGCAGGCGATGGGAAACTTGAGGAGGATGATCCAGACTATGACGCCGAGTTCATGTGGGTGGTGGCACGGAAGAAAGAATCTCCTGCTGAGCCGGGTGAAGTTAGGTGAATAGCCCTTTTATAGCCATGGTATCTATCAGTGCTCACACATTTCAATCGGGTTCAACGCTAGCATCGCTGGGGAGCAGCTCGTTATCCCCAGTAAGAGTCTCACGAACGCATTCAACCTCGGTGCCTTGATCCAATGGACCAAGATTGTCTCCTACAGTACTGCAAGTGGCTTTACTGCTCCTTAGGGAAAGTGCGGTTCATGAACCTATAATCCTTGGGTAATAGAGTCAGTGTGCCCTAACTACCCACCAGCTTGCAAGGCCCGATAGCACTGGGGTTGAAATGATGACGCTAATAATGATTCAGTTCTTGCGGCACGATGACGATTACTGGGCACAGGTCGAGCATTGGAATATGACTCTCGGAAACGCTCAAGAGGGGGCGTCTGAGACTTGCGACGTCAAGATGAACCCCAAGTCTGTAGGTAACTGGTGCCAGGCATCCTTCGCCAACGACGCATCCAGCGAGACTGCTAGCCTTGTCAACTTTGTGATATAGGATTGCGAAACCTTCGAGACACTGCAGGATGGCCAGGCAGCCGTTCAATATTAACCTGGCGTCTCTATCAAGGCTGGCTTCAAGTCCCAGTGGCCTGCACCGGCAAGCGCTCTTCGTAATCCGCCAGTTGAGAATAAGGAACTAGCCCGCCCTATGTAGATTTCGATTACGCGAATAGGGAATAGAACGCGAGGGTGGCTTGTCCTTCTCAATTATCTGAATCGAAACAATAGCTACCAGGTCTAGAGACAGAGGAAGTTTTCGGGGTTCTTTCACCTATTGCTTTTGGAGGTTGTTTCTGCTGGCTTGTATCTGAAGTATGTCGGGGCTACTTTACTACAAATTCTCTTTCTTTTTCTCCTGATGCTGTCGGCTTGTGCTTTTCGTGCTGCGCCGGCTTTTCTTCCCTATTGGACGATCGGTTTGTGTCACACAAGGATTGGAGCTAGGTGGAGACAACGATAGGATCACGTGACTTGAGAGGGCGCAGGGCTGCTGAGGCAGGTACGTTGCGCATAAGTCTCGCGGAAGCAGTATAGACAGGAGAACAGAGGTTAGCTTTTAGTATCACTATAATATAAACCCTACCTTCAGTAGCGTAGCGTATTTACTTATTACTTTAGTGCCTAATCACTATCTAACAGTCTAAAAGCTTTACCCTACTTACTAAACCGTTAAGTAATATGCCTACTAACACCTACTATATAACCTATAAGCTAAAGGTATTATAGTAGTAGCTAACTACTTATAATATTTATATAGTAGCGCTATACCTATAAGGGGATAATAACCTATTAGTTTCTACGTTAGTAAAGTAGCTACTATACCTTTATACTACTAATACTCTATTAAGTATATATACTATATCTAAAAGGCTTAGTACGTTTACTAATAAGGAACGCTAACTTAATAAGGAAATTAAAGTAGCCTTATATAAAGAATATATATATAACTAGCGTAAGAGACTTAAGTAGCTATAAAGTAACTATAAAGTAGCTACCTAATACTTAAAAGATAGATAAAGCCTCTACTAAATTAAACCTATAAGAACCTAATAGCTAAGCGTTATACTTTTATAAAGTAGTAACTATAAAGAGAGTTTATACCTTTACTAACCTATATTACTTCTAGCGCTTACTTATAGTAAGAGGTTTTATAAGAAGCTTTAGGTCTTCTTATTTAATTACTATATATACTTTATACTACTAGTAAGGTAGATTTATAGTAATAAGGATAAAATAGTATATATAATAAGTAGCCTATAAGACTATACTAAAACCTAATAGATAAAGCACCTTAAGGAGTAAGAATAAAAACTATACCTATATACTAAAATTAACACTTAGGCTGCCTTTTAGGATTTCTTAAAGAACTAACTTCCTAATAAAAGAAGCTACGCTATTACTATAACCCTATAGCTTAACTAACTTTACTAAGGTATAACCTAAAGCTTTAATAGCTTCCTTATAGAGTATAAAATAATTAAGATAAAACTCTTTTACTTTATCCTAAAGGAATAATATACCTCTATACTATTAGCTAAGCTATAACTAAGTATTTAATAAGCTATTAGCTTATAGCTAGTTTTACCTTATACGTATACTAAGCTTATCTTACTAATATAGCGTATTAAGTAGGCCTAAAGCTTTAGAAGGAGACTATAGTACTAACCTTTTACTATAGTAGTAGCTATATAACCTTAAGAGACCCCTAACTAAAGTTTATAGCTACCTAGTAGTACTAACCTTAGGTTAACCTAAAGGGAGTATTATAACTATTATAAGGTAAAGTACCTATAGAGGGACTATCTAAAAGCTTAGAGAGAGTATAGTACGTACTACTTCTATAGTTAGATAGGCTACTATACGTATAAGTGCCTAAAGATAGTCTATAGATACTATAAGAAGGAGAAGTATATATAGCGTACCTATAGTAAATAAGTAGTAAATATAAATTATATCTTAGTAGTAGTAATATATAGAAATAAAAGGTAATAAAGGCACTATATTAAAATCTATACCTAGCTATAACTTAGCTATACTTAGGAAGTAATAGAAGCCCTTATTAATAGTAGATTAAAAGTAAATATCGTTAGTATTAGTATTTTAGACTAGTATTTTATAGGAATCTATATCTACTTAAGCCTACCTTTAGTTAACGTTAATAGAAGGCTAATAATAATAAAGGGGGCCTACTACCTCTAGATAAAGGCTATAAATAGTAAGAGAGTAATATAATACTAGCTTTACTACTTTATTATAGCTAAGCTAAAAGAGCCTACACTTATCTTAAGCATAGAGTAGCTTAAGGTGGCTAACTTAGTATTTAACTAGTAGAAGAAGTAGTAGTAATACCCCTACTATAAATAAGATATAAGGCTAGTAGAATAGGGTAGGATTTCAGGTTTTCCAATTTTCTCTTAGTTAGCCTAATTAGGTACGCTATATAAGCGTGTAAAAGGCCTTTAGTTATAGGGAAGAGAGAGATATAGACACACATATAGATATAGAAACATATAAATACTATATAAACAATTTAACTATAAAATACTATTAATAAGTAAGTAACTATACTTTTAATACTAAACCAGACCTAATTAGACCTTTAAGGTCTAATTAAGGTATAATACAAGACGATATTCCAACTAAGTAATATACACTAAAAACCCCTATATATACAAACCTCCTCCTATTCCTTAGTAATAACAGTATACCTTAAACCTATATACCTAATATTAAGATACCTAGCGTTCCGTTAATAATACCTTAGACCTAATTAGTCTAAAGTAAACCTATAGGTGTAGTTATACCTCTTATTAGAGTATTATTAGTTACCTTTAGTTACTTAGTTACTTTAGGTGCACTTATGTAATAGTATCTAGGTAGGTTATGTAGTTTAGTTGTTTGTATGCTAGCTTTCCTACTTCCTTTCCTCCTTACTTTCCTACGCAGTTTTAATAGTACCTTATAGCGGAATTAAACTACTAATCTTCTTATTACTAAAGTCTTAGTGATATTTACCTACTTAGAAACAACTCTAAATATAATTATAAATAATTATAGAAAACCTTAAGACTAATAAATTGAGCTTCCCTGAGACCTGAACAGACTATTTCTAAACGTAGGGATGAGTTAGACCCTTAGAAAGGAAGATAGAAACAGACTACAGAACCAAAAGATAAGAAAAGATTAAGACTAAGGCACTAGAAGAGACCCTATAACTAAAAAAGAAAGCATTAAACGACCCTAAACATAACTATAAACAACCATAGAAAACCTTAAGACTAATAAATTAAGCTTCCCTAAGACCTAAACAGACTATTTCTAAACGTAGGGATAAGTTAGACCCCTAGAAAAGAAGATAGAAACAGACTATAGAACTAAAAGGATATAATAACAAAAAGTCTAGTAACTACACTAGCTAATAAGAATAGAAATACACCTAGTTAATAAAGCATAGATAACTACTAACCTAATTATAATAATAAGCCCTTAACAAAAGCTAGGCCTAGACCGCTTAGCTAGACTTACCTATAAATTAATAACTATTACCTCTCCTATAGAGACCCTATTATTAATATATTTTAGTAGAACTTTAGGCCTAATTAGAATAAGGATAATCTTTCTAATTAGAAGAGAGAGTCTTATAGTTAAGGGATTAATAACGATATCTACCTACTAAGCTTTTAGGATTAAGCTAAACCTTATTAAAACTCCCTTTAGGAACTTAATAATCTCTTACACTAAAAGTGTCTTTATATATACACTCTAATATACCTCTATAAACCTAATTAGACTAATACCTTAGATATATAACTAATTTACCCTATTAAAACACTTTTTAAAAACATTCTACTAAAACACTACTTTTAACCTTTAAGTTTACCCCTAACGATAAGAACCTATTAAGATGCCTAACAATACTTCTCCCTTATTATCCTCTAAGCCTCCTAAAGGACTAACTAATTAGGTTACTAGCTATATTAGGGATTCCTTTAAGGTTTACTATAAGCTATCTGCTATTATATCTAAGTTAGACTTTAGATAGGAGAATAATACCTCTACTAAAGACACCTCCTAACATACTAACCCTCCCTCTACTACCTTAGGCCCCTCTTCTTACCCTAATTAGGATAAAGACAGCCCTAGTAAGGGGAAAAAACCTAATAGGAGAGTAACTATACTAAATAAAACAGGCTATTTCTACTAATTTAGCCCTTAAGACTACTACGTATAATAAGAGATAATAAAGAAGCTTATAACTTTATATATAGCTAACTAAGAGGCTCTCCTCTTAAGCTACTAACAACCTGCTATTTAACTAGTTATATCTTACTCTTACTCTTCTATTAAGATACCTTCTCTAGATTCTATAGGTGCTTTAACCTTTAATAGCTGTAATATCTCTAACTTTATAGATAAGTATAAGGCCTTCTCTAGACTTATAAGGTATACTAATTAGGAGAAAACTACTACCTTACTATAGTATTTACCTAATAAGCACTACGCTACTATAAAAATTAAATTAGAATTATATACCTAAACTAAACTTAAGAAGTATATATATAATACTTATAGCACTCTTAATAAGGAAATAATCCTCTAGCTTAACTGCTGTCTCTAAAACCTACTTTAGGGCGAACTAATTAGGGAAGATAATCTATAGGCTACTACTAAGCTCTTCTAGAAAGTTAAAAGTATCTAGGAGAAAGCTTAGTTAAAAAGCAAACCTATTATAGTTACTTAGGAACTTATTAAACTCTTTGTAAAAAGGTATATAGAGAATACTATTTAGTTAGTTACCTTATAAATAGGCCTTTTGCTAGTAGAACTATTTAAGAAAGGCAACTTTAATAATTTTAAATTAAAA
This sequence comes from Colletotrichum cereale, assembly GCA_034509685.1. Lineage (NCBI taxonomy): Eukaryota > Fungi > Ascomycota > Sordariomycetes > Glomerellales > Glomerellaceae > Colletotrichum > Colletotrichum cereale. The sequence goes on along the minus strand of JASUDE010000424.1, from coordinate 1,379 downwards.
ATACTTAAATAGGTCGCCTAAAAGTCTTAGTATAAGCACTATTATAGTAACTCTACCTTAGCTACTACTATATCTAATTAAGCTCTAAAAACTATTTTAAAGGTAAAGATAGGTCCTAATTAGGTTAAGGTTATAGTCCTTTTAAAGTTAAGGTATACTAACATTAAGGTCCCTACTAACCTAGTTATAGAGCTTACTTAGAAGCTTAAGGCTTTTACCCTTATAATATAGGCTAACCTAAATAGGTAGAACGCTATTAACTAGCTATAAGTAGTCGCTTAGAATTATAATATGTTTAGTATTACTAACCTACTACGCCTTTATAATTCTTTACCTTTTAGCCTACCCTCCTCCTTCTTAAAGCTAGGGTTTATAGCTAGTTACCCTAATTAGTGCTAGTACTACGTATGTAACTCTAGAAGATACTAGAAATACCTCTAGCTTAAGGAGGATAAATAAGCTAGCCTTATTATATTAGATTGTAATACTTATAAGTATAGAAGACTTTTTAGCTAAAATATAGATATAGTTAAAGTCCCTAAATCTGTTATTATAGCTAGACGCCTATAGTATACCCCTAATAGAATTACTATTATAATATACCTTACTAATAACACTCTGTTTCTTAAAATAGTAGAAGTAGCTAAAAAGGTTATAGACTAAGGTATTAGGATGCCTTACTAATAGTAGGTCTAATTAGTTAAACTATAACTCTTATAGGATGCTAGAGTTAACCTTATTTAATGTATTATAGATAGCCTAAGTACCTATACCAACCTCTTCTTAACTAACAAAGCTAAGATAAACGCTATAATAAAAGCATACTTAACCTAGCTATGTCTAATTCTCTAACAGCCTGATTAAAACACGTTACATACCGTACGCTAGGGGTTTATCTTAAAGAATCCTTTTAGGAGAGGAAGTACTTTAAGTATTAAGTCCTAGCCTAAGTTAATAAACGTTAACTTATAACCCCTACTAACTCTATAACTTACGCCTTAACGCCCTTCTTTTTCCCTATCGTCTTCTTAGCCTAATTAGACCTAAGGGTTATAGTAAGAGGTATAGTCTTACCTATAAAGCTTAGAACCTTAATAGGTAGCACTAAGCTTTTACTAGTCCTATGTTATTAAAATTAAGGATAGTCTATAGTAACATGTGCCTAATTAGAATAAGATTAATAAAAGAATAGTATCTACGTAAGCTATTACCTATAAGTTTAGTAGTAATATTTTTATCCCCTTTAATATAGCCTTTAGAGTTTAGCCTTAGCTAAACTAAGACGCTGTAAGGGGCTGGCCCCTAGGCTTGTTCAACGTAGAGGTGCCGTCGATTGACTATTCTAAGCTGAAGAAGGAAGAAAGGACTTTACAGGGATA
>JASUDE010000423.1:0-41776 GCA_034509685.1 Colletotrichum cereale | reverse complement strand
GGCCGCTGCAACCCACAACAGACCCCCCCCCCCCCCCCTTCCACTCAGCACCTAGCCAGAAGAGCCCAGGAACATCTTGTCCAGTCAGTCCCTCCGTCTCACTCTGTCTCTGAGGGACGAGGAGGGGCCAGCCAGTTTTCCTCTCTGGGCTGGCCGGTGCTGAGCGCGGTCGTTACTCGAGCCTCACGCAGGCAGACGTGACCAGAGAAGAACTCGTCCAGAATCGAGCGTCTTTCCCGCCCTCAGTCCTTGCTCTTCTTTCAACTCCCTTGGGGCTTGGGGAGTCCCTCTGTTCTTCCTCTTGCGGCCGACTGGGACTAGGTGCCTTAGTTAGACGTTCCCTTGTCGTGGATCCCGGCACCACCACCACCCCGACCACCCCTGTCGTACCCACCAGGAAGGTCAGAGGTATCGGTGGTATCAGAGGTACCAGGACGCCGACCAGCGTCTGCTGCCCAGAGTGACCAAAGCCCCCCAGCCGCGACCGCTTCTCCAGCCAGTAATGGCCGCCGGTTGCCCAAGAGATCGTACCCAGGGTGGGTCCTCTGCTTCCTCTTCTGCTCAGTCACTCAGTGTGTCTGCCCTCCCCTCCTTCCTGGGTACTGGGAAACTCAGTCGATGAACTCAGCAAAGTACATGCCATGTACCCGTTATTGGCCAGGCGTGGCACCCTGTCTCGCATGGGGTTGAGTACACGCTCTCTACCTGCATCATAGCAGGGCCTCGACCACAGTTGCAAGAGACTCAGCGTGCTCCAGTGGTTTTTAGGGGCTCTCCCAGCGGGCAACCAGCCCGACCCACCACCGTCTCGAAGTATCCAGAAAGGTACCTGCACTAATTTGAGCCGGTGGATGCCCTGCTCTGCTGCGTCTGGAGGCGGCCCTGCTGCGGTCCGGCCTGCTCTGGGGGGGCTCACTCACCCCCCAAGTCCTCTCTGGCTGTCTCTCGCTCACCCTCTGCAAGTTCCATGGCCCACCCTCTTTTTGGCTGGGGACATGGGCTGGGCTGACTGGCCGTGCTTCCATCTCCGCTACTCTTCCTCCTGTTCCTGAACTCGACTTCTTTCCCTCACCTTCACCTCCTCACCCTCTCTGCCTCCAAGGCAACTTTCTTACCTGTCCTTGTTATCGTGGTGAAGTTGTCATTTGGCACAACCCTTGAGACGAAAAAAAGGGGAGTCCGCAGCCTCAATCACACCGCCGTCCCCTCCCATTCACTGCCTGCGAGGCCGGAAAAAGCCCACCCCCCCATTCGACTCGCCATGACAATGTGACGTCCTGCCTATCCGCGCCCCATAATCCGTCTGCAAGAACAATAGACGCAACTTGGAAGTCCGCAGCAAATTCAACCACCCAGCCCGGCAACCTTTCCCTTCGTTTCTCGACTGTTCAATCCAACCTCATACTTGCTTCTCGTCTCCTTGCTACATCCTCCAAGCCGAGCTGGAGCATGCAAGGTGCGACCAGCCTCCGACACAACCGATTCGCGTGACCCGAGAGGGAAAGAGAGATACACGATGCCTTCGCTCAAGGTCCCCGAAACCGGCCTCATTCTTGAGAGCTCGGCTGCCTCGGGCAATCCTGTGCCGCCTCAGGCCTTCACCATCAACCTATCCGACCATGTCCTCGAGGACATGATCAGGTGTGTGCAGAGTGGTGAGGACCTCCAACTGTCCTTGGGGAGTAGCCCGGTAAGTAGTCCTCAACACCTTTCCCTGCCGACATTCCGAAGCACCCGACACAATCCCATTGTCTTTGCCGGTGGGAAGACTACTGGTACCTGGAGTTGCTTCTGCGTGCATGACGAACGGTGCACCGCTACCGGTCAGACGCAGGCTGCAACCTCGGGACATTTCCAAACGAAACCCATCAACCGACGGGAGTCCTGTTTGTTCAAACGTGCTAACGGTTCTACGTTCCAAGACATTACTGTACGGATCTAGCTCCCATATCCTCTCTCCGGTCCTCGAACCATACTCACACGACCTCTTCCTCACGAAACCCTTCGAGTCGACGAAACGAGCCACGCGATTACCACAAACCTCCTCACTATGGAAGAAGCTTCCCAGCTCCGAGGCCCCCAAGAAGGCTGAGCAAGCCAGGGCAAAGGGTGCCCCCTCGACCTCGTCGTCCGGCATGGACTCGGACATAGAGAATCTGCAGAACTCCATCGCCGCAGCAACGGCATCGAAGAAGCAGTATGTGGACGGTGACTGGTCAAGGCTGGTCATGGCACAACTAACATGGGCAATAGGTCACGGGTTATGGACAGGTTACCGCCATCAAACAACAAGAAGGCCACGGGGAAGACGGCCAAGTCGAAGTTGCTGTCGAGCATGGCGTCCTATGGCAACGGCGGCGGCAAATCTTCTCCTTCGGGGTCACCGGCTCTGGTAGCCGTCAACTCACCCTCGACAAACCCCGTCTTTTCGTCTTCGCAGCAGGTTGTCGAGAAATCCAAGGAGCAGAGGTCGATGATCGTCCACGAGCTGGCGGTGCAGGACCGGCCATATGACTACCTAGAAAGTCTCTGGGAGGGTAAAGAGGAAGACTTCAAGCCCGCCTTGGAGAAGGTTGCCCAATTCGAGCCTGACACGCAAATGTGGGCGTTAAGAAAGCACTACTGGAGAGAGTTGGATGTGTGGAAGTACGACTATGATACCCAAGACACCCGACAGAAGGCGATCGACAACGCGATCCGACAGTTTGACAAGATGCGGCTGGCAACGACGGAGCCCGATTGGCAAAAGCTCCTGCCAAGGGAAGAGCGAGGAAAGGGCAAGATTCTCAGCAAGCTGCAGGCGAACATTGCCAAAGCTTCTTCCGCCGCACCCCCACCCAAGATCAAGGTCAGCGACGCGACAAGCGACCACGGCGACGAAGACGTCCTCAAGATGAAGGGCGGTGAAACAATGTCACGGTCAGCATCGAACCCGCTACCAGCGAAACCGAAGAAGGCCGCCGACTCTCAGGTCAAGCGCCTCTTGTCGACGAATAAGAAAGCTCCGACGCCCAAGGCTGCACCGGTCAAAAGTAAGGAAAAGGCGCCTGCTCCGGGCAAGAACGGCCGTGTTCTCTCTGCAGAATTCGTCACCAACTCGGACTCGGACTCTGAGTCCTCGGAGGACAAGCCGATGGCAAGCATTGTGGCCTCCAAGCCTAGACCAGTACCTGCCGCTGCACCTGCCCCCAAGAAGAAGCCAGAGGCGCCTGCACCAAAGCCAAAGATCGCTGTGCCCAAGCCGAAACCCAGACCGGTGGAGAAACCGGTGGAGCGATCGGTCGAGAGACCGATCGAGCGGCCCAAGGAGAAGTCGCCTCAGCCTCCCCGGGAGGCTGTCAGGGCGACCAAGTCGCAGCCGCCTAAGCGACAGCGGGAAGAAGAGGCAGACGACAGCAGCTCCAGCTCTGGCGCCCCCTTGGCCAAGCGAGCGAAGCCCAAGGCGCCGATCAAGGCACCCGTTAGCCTGAAGCAGCGCCCCGCAGATGCCTCGCACACTTCGTCCCGCAACTCGTCCGGCGTCTCTTACAAGAGCAAAAACACCTCGCCAGCCAAGTCTTCGCCGTTGGCTTCGTCACCGCCAACGAACGCATCAGACCTGGACCACTCGGCACCACCCAAGAAGCGCAAGGTGGCGGAATCTTCCGACTCCAACGAGAGCGCCCGGACCAAGCCAGTTCCCAAGCGTCAACGCGGACTCAGCCCCGAACTGGTCAGCAAAGCCGCGCGTTTCAAGGCGTTCTACCAAAAGTATGAGACTTTGCACTGGGAGATTGCCGACATGCACGACCCGCCCCAGCAGAAGATGAACGACCTCCTCGAGATGCGCGAGCGACTGAAGAGCATGAAGACGGAGATCTACAAGGAGTGTCCACCCGCAATCGCGGTCGCTTAGAATGCGACCAAGGATGGACATTCCAGGCTCCTCGGCAAGGCCAATGGATCGACGACGAAAACGGCTAGGAAGGACGCGGCGAAAAAAAAGATTTGACGATTTGGCAGGTGTGGTTTTCTTTCACAAGCGAATAATTCTCGGGGACATCTCGCCGGAATCCTGGACAGGACGGCCACACGAAAGCATCAGCAACAGCGAAATGATTTTTTCTCTCTTTGTTTATTTTCCTCGTACTGGGATCGCATTTGCATCAAAAGGGACCGGACGGTCATCAGCGACCAGCATATAGGATTGCATGGACTCTGGGGAGGGGAAACCACAACTGGAACACCGTGGATACGGGTCAGGATTTTATTCCTCGGAGATACTCTGTGCTGTTCACCGGGGGTTTCTTTTCTTTTTTTTCCTCTTCCGATTTTTGATACCAGGCAGTAGCCGACTACAGACGTATGCAGAGAGTGCAAATGAAAACTTATACCAAAGATCACTTGACTGTCGGATTCGTATACAGTGAAACTCTCTATTGGGCTGCTTTGCGGCTCAAGGTGCCTGGCCTGCCTCGTCTTGTGCAACGAACATGGTTGGAAATTTTGCCGTAAGAGTAAGCAATGTAGTTAGTTTACGCAAAGAACCGACGTCATTCATTCCCTTTTCGCTCCACGTTTTTGCATCCTGCGGACGAGTCCCTGGTAATAATCTTGGAAAGAATTAGAAAAATAGAGAGCAAGGTTTGGTTGTGCACCGAGGACTCATTGCATAGGTATTGCAATTGTGCAGGCGGCCTACTCAAACTGCATTCATTATATGACAGAGGGGAGATGTAAGGGGGAAAGGGGGGATCTGAGGCCATTCCGTAATCTCCCTCAGGCCGCTTCCTCTTGTTTCCCTTTCCCTTCTTGTTTTGTTACTTTCGGAGGAGGTGCCCACTCTGACGTTGCGGCCTCCCCTTCCACTACACCCTTTTCACATTAACCTTCGCTACTCCGCAAGAGATTGGGGCTTAAATCGTCAACACTCTTTATTCTGTTTTCTGGAGTGGTTTCCACCAGAGCTCCTCCTCCCCGCAGTGTTATTAATAATATCTCGTAATATCGGGCGGGCCGGGGGCGGAGCTACGAGCTGTGTTGGTCCGCGCGGGATTGGCCAGCGACGGGGGCCGGTCATTTCCACCTTACTATCCGTACGTAGTCGGGGGATTGAGAGGCAGTCTACTGGTAAATAAGCGTCTGAACGACATGAACGGCTAGCCAGTCATAAGGGTACGACAGGCGGGCTGCTCGGTTATTCCTTCAAGACTTCGTGATCGGCTTCGTTTGCCTGACTTTTTGTTCACTGCCGTGCGTTTTTGAGATATTGACTTTGGAAGGGCGCATGTAGTGGAAAAAGCATGCTGCTGTGGTGGTGCTGGGAGCTCCGAAACGGGCATGAGAGGTCCTCAGGATTGCGTCGAGGTACCCAACAACTTCAAACAGCAATAAACTGAGGTTTTGGCCGTCCGGAGGATGAACGACAAGGGTCTCTTTTCCCTACTTTTCTCCGCCCTTACGCAATCTGCTTGCTTGTTGAAAGTTGTTGATTGGGGGGGCGGTAAAAGGGGGACTGATGACCCTTTCGGGGCGATGGGCAAACCGCCGTGCAAGGTTGCACGTTGTGCGAAACGGGTAGGCAAGAGTGTTGCGCGTCTGCTTCCTCGTTTGCGCCGCCAGCCACAAACTTATCTCAAACTTTTTGTTAAGCTTTTGCAAGCACCCACCACCCGCCGCAGAAAGAGTGGGCGGGAGGCAACTCTCCCCCCCCTAAGTTTGCTGTCGAATGTCAAGGTGCAGAGGCAAGGCAATCCGATGGCTGCCGTTTCCAGGAATATCACAAACCCAGCCCAAAATAGAAGGTAGCACGGGGAAAGGTTCTTCGTCCGCACTCTAGCCTCCCCTCCTGGGCTGGAAGCGACGGAGAGATGGGAGAGGGGGGCAGCCGTGCCAAGACCCGCTCGGTTCCCGGCCCGCCGCCGTTTATTAGACTTTCCCGGGGGTCGGGTTGTCGTGGTGTGGAGGTGGTGGCGGTGGCGACGTCGGTGTCGGTGGCCGTGATCGGGCTAGGCGGGATGCTACCTGGCACTGATCAACTGACCACCACGCGTGGGATGATACTTTGAAGTTCAACAATACCGACTTGGAAGACTGTCGTTCGAATGGGCTTTTCAGGGCAATCATCTGGATTTGTGCGCCTGGAGAAGCCTTTTTCCCTTCTCGAGTGCTGCTGTCTACAGTGGAGTGCCCTAGCGTGGACTATGGCAAAGGACTGAGAAAGCCGGGTTAAGCCGCGGAAGCTTGCTTTGGTATAGGAAGATGGCATTTGGATCATGATTGCACATGCTTCGGCTGTGTCCACACAATGCCGTCTGTTGGTTCTCGGCATCAAAGGTGGCTACGATGCGCGCAAGATGCACAAATGTTATAGGGTGAAGGCATCTCTGTTTGTCTGATGGTAGACGGAAGAAAGCCGAGTTGATTTCTTTGGTATTCCACAGAAGCCGGTTTCTGGTCTTCCTTGTCGGCGGTCTTTCCTGGAGGTGAGGACGGCACCAGAATGATGCGCTTATGCATAGTCACAGAGGCTGCAAATGCCCTCCACGTAAATATTTGGAGTCTCCCAGTTCTTGCACGGGAGCCTATTTATCAACCACATTGACGCGGAACACATTTGAGACAACGATCGTCTCCATCCAAAACCAACCTTCAGCCCTCAGACAAGATTGGGAAACATGCCGTACTACGGATACGACCAGACATACTACGATCGACCACCTCGACCGTACAACCCGCGGCTTTCGTCGCTTTCGCCTTACCGCATCGAAGATCTCTACGCGGCGTTGCCCGGCGACATCGTCTGGTCCACCGTGTGCCCGGCTCGCGTTGATAGCGACAGCCCGCCCTTTATGGACCCAAGTTCGAACGACCGCGAAGTCCCGCCGGCGGCCGAGAACCGCAAGCGTCGCGAGAAGAAGGGCGTTGGCCAGACACAGACCGAAGGGGGAGGCGGCGGCGGCGGCGACGGCGAGGGAAGCCGCGACGTGGTAGACCGCGGCAAGCAGATTGACAGGACCCTCGCGGTCGCGCGCTCGCCTCCCCTCGATGCCAACCCTGAGGTTGCGATCCGCCTCCGGGAGCGGCGACTCATCGAGGTCAGGCTCTTGCTGAGCCAGCTCCATGCGCAACTCGAGACGGCGTACAATGTCTACAAGACGCTCGACGACAAATTCAAGACACACCACGACGCCGTCAAAGGCTTTGTCAAGGCAGACACGATGGACAGAATTTGGACCGACATGTTACAGACGGGGATGAAGCAGGAGGAGGCCCAGGCTGAGAGATCGGCCGACTTTGACTCCGTCATGGCACAGATCGGCCTCTGCTTGCGACACCTCCAATCAGCCGAGAAGGACAGGTTGCCCTCGGTCCATGGCCTTCACGAGAGGAACGCCATGATCGAGCGCCAATTCAAGAACGTCATCAAGGCTGTCGAGGAAATAGTAGAGCTTGCTAGGAGGGCCCACATGGACCATATTTCTTGTCGGGGTTTTATCTGGCACTTGAACAGGGCCTGGACAGCGTCAGATCCTGAATCGGATGTGTGGAAAAGCCTTTTGGGCAAGCTGCCCGCGGCGGAGAAGGCTTATGTTGCTCCTGATGACAACAACACCAACTAGAAGGTTGCGAAAGCAGCCAGGCAGAGCACAGCGGTGGACAGAGTCGTACAGATTGGTCAATGTGGGGCATTCAGCGATACGGCCGTGAGAGGACATGTTGACAGTGCACTGGAATACGTTGATAGGCAACGAGGCGGAGATGGTGTTGCTGTGGGTAAATGAGCCGGTTGTCTAAGTAAAAATGTATCATAATTATTCGTTAGTAGCATCCTTGGCCCACAAGAGCAGCAGCGCAAAGAAAAAGTAAGAAAAAGAAGATTGCTTACAAGGTGGAAAAAAGTGGTGAAGCACCGTCCTCAACAGAATGATCGGAATTGAATTGTCAAGCCCCTGACCAGCCGGGGCCAGCCAGGGTCCAGACGCTGCGTATCGCACTCAAGTGCTCTGCACAATCTTTTCGCAACGGCTCTCCCATAGGGACACCGGGTCCTAGAACCCCATCTTCTCCGGTATCCCCCGGAAGGGATTCCGGATATGCATGAGGGCGGCCCGGGCCCTGCTTTTCTGATGCCAATTGCAGACGTGGAGTCACGCCAGGCCCTCGCGGGCAGACCCGTCGATCCCGCACAAGGCAGGCGACATTGGGTGAGTGGTGTGAAGAAGTTACTCCGAATTTCTCATATGCCAGTGATGAGAGACTCTTGCTTGAGCGCGAATCTCTCCGTTTGCAGCATAGAAACGCAGCGTTGAAGAGGACGATGCTTGAAGAAGGGAAAGGGAAGTGGGAAGTCAGAACCTGCGTGGAAATTGGAGCTTTATATACGTTTTTTCTGTGACGTGGGGTCGCAGGGGCAGATGGCAGCCTTGCAAATGAGGCTAGCCAATCAGTGAGCTAGCTCCATCGGTACCTCGGGAAAGACCCTCCAAAGCAGACACCCCACCTGCCCGATCTGGACCCTACGTTGTTATGGAATTTGGCGGCTTAGCGATAAGGACCCCTTATCAGTAGCCGTTGTCGCTGCGGCGTGTTTTGGTGATGGGGTCCTTGGGCAAGTTTAGACCGCCACCGAAAATTTCCCGCCGTTTTGAACCTGCGCGTCTCCTTTTTCTGCCTTGCGGACAGCGCGCGCCTCTTCGTTTGTTCGGCGCGGCTTTCTTTCCCCCTCTTTTCGTAGTTTTTCAGGAAAATTCGCGACTTCAAAATAGACAACTGCACGTAGACACCTGATCAGCAATAATGTTACTCGAGCCAAAGGACTTCCCGCAGATGTGGCAGAAACCGTCAAGTGATGACATACTCAGTACACTGAAGCAATTGGAACTCAGCCCCCCGATCTGGAGTCACAACTGCAGAAGATCGGACATAATCCATGAGCAAGAGGCGACGGCCTACTTTCGGCGCGAAGTATCACTCTACCTGTCATCCATCATCAAGAGCGGTCTCTCCTGGATCAAGGATGACGATGAGAAGGAGGAGATCTGGTCAGAGGCCAGCCGCAGAATGACGGAGCGTTGTGGAAGAACAGGTATGTGAGAAATAGAATGATCGCTTCTCATACTCGGGCGCCCACCCTCTTACGCAGAGTGTAGCCATGGGCGAAATTACGCGGCGGTGGCCCTTCCAAGAAGATGCTCTCACGCCGACGTTCGAACTCACCATCCGTGAGCCGCCCCTGACCGGCGACTCGCTCGGCCTCAAGACATGGGCCTCCTCGTACGTCTTGGCTCAACGACTGCCGTCTATCGGTTCGACCGCCCTCTTCCGTCTCTTCGACGAGTCTCTTGGCCAGCCCCGGCCGTCCGTATTGGAGTTAGGCTCTGGCACAGGCCTTCTCGGACTCGCCGCGGCGGCTCTATGGAAGGCCCACGTTATCTTGAGTGACTTACCAGGTATTATGTCGAATTTGCGGCACAATATTGAGACCAACCGGGCTACCGTGGAGAAGCTCGGGGGGTCACTAGACGCGGGAGCCCTCACCTGGGGTGGTTCGGGAGAAGACGAGGTTGACCAAGACTTATTTGACAAGAAGAATCAGTTCAAGGTTCGCGTGACTCAACCGCACAACCGTTCCAACTTGCTCACATGTTTTATAGGTCGTCCTCGCCGCCGATTCGCTCTACGATGACTGTCACCCGGGCCTTCTAGCCGGCGCTTTTTCGGAACAGCTGTCCATTGAAGACGACGCACGTGCTGTTGTAATGGTCCCCTTGCGAGACGAAACGACGAAACAGCTGTTGAAATCATTCAGAGATGCTATGGGAAGCCAAGAGCTGCCTCTGGCCTGTATCGAGGAGGGAACTCTCGATGGTCAAGACGATTGGGGTGAGGCCGACGAGGACACCCAAGTAACATGTTGGTGGGGTATATTTGCGCGCAAGCATGAAGCATAGCAATTTGCAAGCATACTTAGGCTACAAATGCTTGCTCATACCATGAGAGACTCAGGAGGCATTTAGACAGTAGACAGAAGAAGAAGCAGCATGGCTGGTAAACACGCTTCTCTATGAAACCTAGATTAGAACATAACTGGACACGTAATAAACTGAATTACACATCTTGGGCATTTACCAAGAGGCAGTCGCTCTTTCCATTTATCGTATACTACTGACTTACTGCATTAAATTCACTGCAACAGCCTCCCATGGCGCCTGCCGTGAGAACTAGACTGTGAATCGCTCGCTTTTGCTCCCATCTTCGTCCTCCTTCGCCTTTATATAACGTCAATGTCTGCCGGTAAACCCATCACTTCCATTGTTCACGGATCCATACAAATCACTGCAGTGCAACCTGCCTCAGCAACCAGACTCCTCCAATCCAATAAATTGACCAGCTCAGTCTATTCCAAGCAATCACAGCAAAGCATCCACAAAGATGGTAGGCCAGATATCTTACACCACGGAGCAGATCATCTTCGTCCTAAAGAATATTCTTGCCGACAAGAAGCGCGACATCATTCTCTATGAGTACCAGAAGAAATTTAACAAGACCCTTTCTGTGTCGCAGTTCCGATACATTAGGAACAAATATGGCCATGACCCTGAGTTTGGGTAAGTGCGGCCCTCTCTTGTCCATGCTACCCCAGTTCATTGTTATGCTCCTTTGTGTCGTCGTTGAAAGCAAAATAAAAACTGTGAATGAATAATAACTATTTGGCAGTACGGCGCTTGTCAATCGTCGGCTCCCAGAGAACAGTGGAAACAGGAAAATGGGCGAGTCATTGTCAAAAGGGTTAGTCAGTTTCCGGCCACCATTTGTTTTGTTATACCAGCTGATATCACGAAGGCAAGCATTTCAGTCTGTCCAGCCCGGAAATGGGATTCCCTACTCACCTTCCATTCAAGTGCCGCGGCCAAACTCAGATCATCCAAAGTCTCTGCCAGCGAGGTATCAAAACCTGAAATATCTGGTAGATGATACGAGCAAGCTTTCCGAAAAGCCCGACACTTCCCTGATATGGCCGCCAAGGGAGGAGCGGTCTCAGCGGCATTCGCAACCGCAGCTGAAGCATGTGGCATTCCCGAAATCTCAGCCACAACCCGGCGCTCCAGAGCCATCAGGAACTTACTGGTTCGACCGATATGCCCCGACAGCATATCACACCCCTTATGGCTACCAGCCTGTTCTACACTACAACCGCCAACTACTGTATCCCTCCATGACCCAGAAGAGACGCCTCGAGGAGCCTGATGAAGTACTTCCAAGTTCGACAGCAAGACCGATGACGCCCATTGGAGGATTCAATGGTCTTTCGTCCTTGTCTGCTGCTGTTCCCAAGCCCTTAGAAGAGCCCAAGGCGAAGCGGATGAGACTGGAGTTGCAAAATGATGGTTCTGGCCGGATGACAACTGCCATACCAGTTCATATGTTGATGAACGACGTCTTGCCTCAAGCTATGGGGCAGGACAACGCAAACTACTGCGATGTTGCCCCCTCTGAAGAGCAGGCCGCTCCTATCAACTCGGACAATGCGGACGACGTCCTATACACCAACGATGACATGGAGGAGTTCCCCCCATGGAGCCAGTTTATCATAGAAGCTGACCCGGGTACCCAGCCCGAGGACTCCGTGACGATGCCTCCATCTCTTCAGATGCCCCAGACTTGGGACGACAACGCTTACATGAACAGCACCTCGGCCCAAGGACCGACGTCAGCTACGACTTCATTGTCTACGGCAACTCACACAACAATGATGTCCGCAGACACGAGTCTCACATTCTCGAATGCAGTCTGGACCCAATCCTCAGACGAGACGGAGTTCGGCCTTGAAAGCAATCGCCAAGCCAGCTCCTTTCACTCTTCCCCGCTCTTGGAGACATCCGACCCCGCTCTGTACCAGGCGTCCGGTCAAGCCTTTCAAGACGCTTTGCAGGCAGTCGTCGGAGGTACTATTATCGAGACGGACCCTAGTGACCATGGGTTGGACAGCGAGAAACAAGGGCAGACTTCTTCTAATACAGTGGCGGTACAGGAAACAGCCGGTTTCAGTGATGGTCTCAGTTTCCTGGAGGACCTCAACGATTTTGAAGATGACGTTCACTGGGATCTTGAATCCCTTCTTGGAGATGATCTCACTCCTGATGTTTGTCCAGCACAAGGAGTTGATGACCAGACTCATTTGGGCCACTCTGACTAAGGCCACAACTTGCATTTTCTCCTTCAACTTCACACACCCTTGCTTTAAAGTATAGGGCTATTCCGTCTTGGTCTGGCTAAATCAGTATGGAAAGGGCACCAGAACGTTCGCCGAAGAGCAGCTAGAACACTCAAGTTGAACCACGAGTTAACGAGCTCACGATACTCAAACAAAATTAAGAAGGCCAGCGGGTATGAAAGCCTCTAAATGGATATATAGTTGAAGAGTTGCCATTGCGACACAAACTATAAAATATAAGTTCCGTTTCCAGATAGGACCACAACATTTCCATTGTGACATGTGATAATAATGAGTGACGCTTCCAAACCTTCCCTCCTCCCTCCTTGCAGATATTGAAGAGAAACGATAACGTGCGATTTTCTAACCTCCCAAATTCCAAGCTCCCAGCGCCCCCCAAATTCCGTCCACGGTGGGTATCTAGTGCGATGGAAACGAAGAGACAGACACTTACTTGCCTCTAGTGTTGCCATATGTTTGCGTGATGCGTGTTTCGTGTTGCGTGTGTTCAAGTCATGTAGAAATCCTCTCCAAGCCGAATTTCGTTAAAGAAAAAGTTAGAAACATGGGGTGCTTTTTTTTATGATAAAAACCATGCCCGCCCTCTTCCCCTTCTTTGTGGATGATTTTGAATAAGAATGGCGATTCCATATTCATTTGACAATATTCGAGAGTCATGAGAAGCAGGGGAAAGAAAGCCGGGTGGATTGACGATGCTCAAATGGCGATGGTGGTTGACTTCCTCGACTCACCTTCCTCCGTCGGGAAGCCAAACACCAGCTTATAGAGGTCACGCAAAAAGCCGTACTGGGTCGCCCTCTGGCTCATGTAGTGAACGCTCTTGGCCATCTCGTGCGCCGAGATGCGTTTCCCACGGGCTGGGAGCAGCGACGATCCCCGGAACGACGAGTCGACCTGGACCAGGTTCTTGTAGTGCTGCAGAAGGGTCGAGTGTGCTGGCAGAGACCCGAATGACCCCGTGGGCATGTGCTTGACGAAGGCCTGCAGGGCTGCTTTCTCGGCCTTGCTATCAAGGGCTGGGTCTCGGGCGAAACCGACATTCATGGCCGCTTTGATGATTAGTGCCTTGATGCGGCCGCTGTTGCTGTCATCTCCCGCCGTTGTGGTCGTCGCAGTACTCGAGGTCTTGTTGCTACTCTGCGAATAACTGGATAGTTGAGACGCGCTGCTCGACCACCGTCCTCCGCGTCCGCTGTCTGACGTTGTACCTAAGACAAGAATGTTTGGGACCCGGGGCGATGAGCTCTCGGGCGAAATGGGCGTATCTTCGAACTCTGTAACGGGAGTTTCCGGGACTGGAGGAGGTTTTCGGGGTCGTTCTTCTGATAAACCCTTGTGGCTTTCTCTCTTTGAATAGGAAGAGCGGTTTGAGGCTCTACTATCGCCACGAGAGGGCTGATCGTACTGTTGTTGGTGACCAAAGAAGCTGGTTTGGCTCGGTCGTGGGGTGTTTCGGTCTGGTCGAACCTGAGTCCAACCATCTCTGAACAAATCACAGAGTTCCCAGCAGGCCTGAACAGCCGAGCCCAGGAGCTCTTCGTCGGGCGCTCTGCCGTCGCGCTTGTTCTGCCTTAGGCTAAATAGCATTTCCGCAAGAGACCAGCACGCCTTCAAAAGAGAGTCGGTTTCATCGGCCAACTCGCTTCGTTGCTTCATCAGTCGATGACAAAGAGTGATGTAGAAATCCAAAGTTCGCTCGCGGAAGGGCTCTGGTAGATTCTGAATATCCTGAGCGCTGTATAGACTGGTAATATGGTCAGCTCCGAGATCCCATGATTATCTTTGGTGGCCAAACATACTGGTTGTTGAGTTCGAAACTAACTCGCAAAACGGAGTCGGCGACTTCATCCTTCTTTTGCCGGACATCGAAGAGTGACTGACAGAAGTCGCGGCACAGGTCAAGGTTCTCTCGCACGTGGTGATCGTAAACGTCCTCGTCTCTGTTGTCATACAAACGCTGGCACAACTTCCAGCATGCCATCCATGCCTTTTCGTGTGCGTCAGGTGTTCCCGAGCTGTTGAACATTCGTGTACGATGAATTGAGCTCAGGTTGGCCAAAGTGTTGCAAAGAGTCCAACATTCCTGGAGGGCGGTTCGCAGTGCTCTGATCTCCGAATCTTCTCGGAGCAGGGCGGGGGTGGCGAAGGACTCGTCGTCGTCGTCGTCGTAGTTTTCGGTATCAGTTTCTACCTCTCTACCTTCGTCGATTTCTGGTTGTGTTAGTCTTTTCAGTAAAACAAAGATCGCTGAACGCACTTTCAAGGCTACTTGTACTGCTTGACCTGAGCCGGGAAGACTCATTGAGCATATCTTGCAGGTCTTGGGCGCGGGGTGTTGCACTGTCTAGGCTGTACCTAACAGGTCTGATATCGGTCGAGAGGGGAGGAGGAGTAGGCAGCCCAGGTGACCTAGACTGTTCCATTCCAGTAAGCAACTTGCGCTAAAAGACGACACCGATGGGCGTACCTTGATTGCATGCTCGGTCACGGATGGTAGGCTCATTGTATCGGTTTTTGGTGATGACCTTTCGCTGGCCTGATCTGGCTTTACGGTAGGCTCCGTTGAAGCCTGTTTTACAATCAGTCACTGCTACAGTCACCTCAGTCTCTTGGTACTTACCCAGCTGTGGAAGCTCTCTGGCGCATGTATGACTGAGACAGCCTCCTCGCTATTACTCTGCCGCACATGGTCGGGAATATTAGTAGAGAGCATCATGAGCTGTACCATGTTAGCCATGTTGCCTGCTTTCGCAAACTGAAAAGCAAGTGTACCTGGGGATGTGGCGTCGGGCTGGCATGCATAGTACGAGCCTGTTGGACTTCGTCCGCTTCCTCGTCATCTATCTCCGTGGTTTCCGTACCAGTCGATGTCACAGGCGAAGGGCCGACAATATCGCTTGGGCTCATGAGGTTCAAATTGGTTGACGGGACCCTTTGGATGGATGACGGTCGGAGAGAGTTGCGATTAGAGTGGTCTGAAGTGTTCGATGACCTGCAGTGATTCGTAAGTTCAAGAACAATTGAAAGTATCTGCATGGTGGCTTACATGTTGGCAAAAGGAGACTGGAACGATCCGTTGTCGGGAGACGAGATCGACATGTCGTTGTGGTGGGAATAGCTAGATATTTGGCTTCCGATAGACGACCGGAGGGGGCCTTCGAGTGCCATGATCAGCCCAAGAGACTGTTCGCTGATACTAGCAACGACGGCTTGACTACAGCACAAGAAGTGCTCAAGGCTGCCCAGCAGGCTCGCAGTTGTTGGCTGTCAATTAGGAGAATGCCTTGGGAACCGCACGCAGCGCGCTTGTTGGTCGACTGAGCCTACTCCTAGGCCACAGTGATTGGGTTGGGGGGCCTTGATCCTGGCTGCCGTCGAGGTGAAGGAACGAAGCTGTGCTGGAAGGTCTCGTCGATAGCGGCCTGGAGATCACCAAACTTCCAGACGAGCAGCAGCAGGCTTGGAGGTGAAGGATTCCAAGAGCGAGAGGATGGAGAGGGCAGTTTAAGAGGAGCTGTGCCTCGTCACTGCTACTTCAATGCTGGGTAGAGCGACGAATGGTGCGGGAACCGGGGGGGCTCCAGGCCGATCCTGGCTGCTCGTGCCTGTGCCTCGCTCACGCGAAGTATCGACAGGGCCAGGCTTGGATTCGCTGCGTCGCGGCGGGTCTGCGCTTGCTGGTCAAGTGGCAGGGGTGTAAAAACAGTGGTTCTGGTGAGTGAAGGGTTGATTTATGGGGTAGATACGTTGGCTCAACCTGCGGGCAACGCGACCGGTACCGCCTTGATGGGAGAGGCGGGGAGGGAAAATAGAGAAAGTGGGTGAGCGATACGGCGGGAAGACACTAAAGGGCGAAATCAGGCTGAGCTGCGCGTGTCTGCGATTATGCTGCAATGTAGCTCTGGGAGGGGCGGTTGAGAAGAGCTGCGGCTAAGATTCGACGAAACGGGCGACTAGCACGGATCCACCGCTGGCTTCGTCGTCTGTTTGGGTTTGGGGAGGAGAAATGAAGTCTGACACCAGGACGGATAGACAGACAGATGACGGCAGTTGATCAATAACGGGATTGATGGGTAGTGATGGTAGTGGTAGTATGTGGGTGCGGTACAGGCACAGGCGGCCTAACGCGGGCAGGTTGGTGGTACAGGCAAATAAGAAGAAGATCGATGCTTCAATTTACCAATCAAGTTAAAAGTCAGAATGCGCCGTATTTGGATAGAAGGAGGCAGAAGCCGTCGTCATACGCTCTTCAAGTCTGTCAGCGAGCAAGACAAAGACTATAATTGAGTCGTGAAAGACAGACAAGCCTGAACTGCCAAAAAAAAGTTCGGTGTTGTCTGAATGGCTAGTTGAATTTGGCTCCGCCCTATGAACAGGCACCTCACATGGTAGGGTTTCAAAAGGGGGCCAAAAGAGAGGATCGCCACGGAGTTCGTTGGCCGTTCTGCTAGGAAAGTGAGAGATCCGACAGGACGAACGGGGAAACGCTAGCAGAACGCGTCGTTGAAATGTATCCGTAGAGAGGGGGGAAATAGAGAGAGGGAGAGGGAGAGCTCCACCAGGAGGCGGGATCCAATCCGTGGTCTGGTTCGACTTTGGCTGCGCGCTCTTCCTCTCTCAGCCGGACGCAACCACCAGCTTGCTCTTGGCCCTCACTCTGCGAACTTGGCCCGGGTAAGGCAAGCAACGGCAAGCATGTCGAGTGCGCTGATGGTCCAGTTAGAATTGCAGCTGCGCGTCTTCTCCCATGGTCTCCGCGGCGCACCTTCTGACGGGTTGGACCAGTCAGAGGTGAGCATAAGGTGGTGTCGGTGGACGGGGAGAGCGTCGTCAAGCTGTGGGCTGCATGAAGCAGACAGGCGTCGGCGCTTAGCAGAGGTGGGTCCTACTTCATCCAGCGAACCACAAGCATCCCTGCACAAGCCAGGGGGCCCACTTTCCATGGAGGGGTCGACCTTAAGTTCGGAGGAGGGGAGCAGGACGCAAGGAAAGCCCGGCCAGAAAAGGACACAGGGCAGGCAGAGAGCGGATGACAGGACTTTGTTTCTCTGGTATCCGTACCTTCGATTGAGTGGAGCATTGAGGTAGCGTAGGGCAGGAGGTGCCTTGGCCCTCCAGGTAGATCACTAGCTGGCCGTCTGATTCAAGTTTTCTTTGAAGTGGACGCCTGCGGGATTGACTCTGGGTGGCAGACAACTAGGTAGCTCGGTTGTGATGACTATCGAAAGGAAGAAATCCGAGAGGCGGAACGAGTGTGACGGTCATGGACTCAATTCCGGGATGCAATTCGAACTCCCGATTCAGTCGAGTTCCTACCTTGCACTGGGAAAGGTATCTATGAACTTCACCAGTATGGGTATCGAAGGAAATACGGCCTGCAGAGACAAGGTGTGTCTAGGCTGAGCCGGTGTGCTGGGCCCAGTGGTATCGACCGCCGTCTACATCCTCACTTTATCTGAACTGGGACTTGTTGGTCTTCCTTTGGGTTGCGTGCCGTGTGCCTGCTCGCGCATCAAGGAGGGATGGGCGGATATCTCTCGCAACCCTCTTCTAGCCGCGTCTTTGTTCGTTTGCCCTGCAACAAACTATGCCCAGGATGTCCAGAACGTGGCGAGGGCCAATCCGAGGATGCCGTGTCATTGACGTCGCAAGAAAGGTAGTCACGCTGCCTGAAGGAGCTTCTGTCCAGACTCCTGTGTAGGTCCATGTGTGCTTATTTGGGGGCCGTAACGCGCAGGCGTGGTTGTGAACGGCGTCGCCCATCTGTCGTCGTGGTCATGTCTCCCGCCAGTCCCTGGGCATGTTTGCCGCCTTGGTCAGACTGTGGACGAGTTGGCTTGGCCATGCATGTGGCAAAGCGGGGATAGACTGTTGGAAGCAGAAATGAGAAAGAAACAGACGCACAAAACAACACTCGTGCACCTTCAACCGCGCCGACTACGACAAGGTGTAAATAACTTGTATCCTCATTTGCCGGCCCCAGCGTGACGGAACCGAGCGTGGCCTCGACCTCGACACTCGGCATGGGTTCGGAGATGGTGGTCCGAGTCGGTCAACACATAAACAAAGCCATGCTTTCTTCCCCTTGCCAATGAGCCGGCGTACGGTTGATGTTACGAGCTCCGTAAGATTCTGCCTAGTCAGGCCGAGAGGCGCCAGGCCAAGTGGTACCCGTCCTTTGGGTAAGGTACAGAGTACAGAGTACCTTAGGCAGGGCAAGGAGGCTGGCGACGTGCTCGTTCACCATTCCCCAGGTCATTGCCGCGCATGCAGTGTTTTGTTATCTTTGTCGCTGAGAGAGGGAGAGGCCGGCGTGTAAATTGGGGTGCGAACCAAGGAGAAAGGAGCGACGGAAGAGTACTTACTTGGTGAGTTTCCCACGTCTATTCAAAGCGACGAGTGCTCAGACAATTCAGACCGACTGTTGTTGGCTAGCACTATGAAGAAACCCAAAAGAAATAATAAGAAAAACCACTCAAACAAAGTATGTCTACTGGCGAGGACGTGGAAAGCAGCGACGCGGTGTAGTTGGTGTCCGTTTCAACCGGAAGCGGGCCCATTCTTCCATTGATCGACCACCACTGACACGCTAGGTCTGACAGGCCACCCAAGCCTACCGTTTGCCATATGTGCGAGAGAATCAGGCCCATTAACGGCATCAATTCCTACTGGCACGGCGGGTACGTACCCTTCACCGTTGGTTGTGCTCAAGCCGTTGGTTCAACTCAAAGTCAAGACATCCTCCATCGTTGCCGTCATTTTACGACCCTACCTCCGGAATTATCCCAATGGCCTATCTATACCAAAGGAGATGCAGCGTTACAACATGTCATTCACCTCGAATTGTAGGCCACGAAGATATCGACTAGTTGGAACACCCGTCCAACCTCCCAAAAGACACCTACATAGTAGCGAATAGAAACCTTGTGGTCGGTCGAGGGCCCCCTGGCAGACCCCATGGCAAACTCATTGATATCCCGCAGCCGTTCCTCTCACCTGGCAACAGCTCGCTTCGCGAACTAGCCTGTGTGTGCCTCGCGAGTTATCTGCTTAGGAGTGTCACCATCCCCGTCCACCTTGTGAAGAACTGGTTCCAGCCATCGTTTTAGTGCGGTTATGAACCCGGATTTCATGTAGGTGTCCTCCGTTCATCACAGCGCTAGCAGAACTTCTGGGAACAAGCCACCTCCATCTACCTCGGCGATCCGGTAAGGTGTCAGCTCCAGGGACCAAGACCCAGGAATCCGTGCCCGAGCGCCACTTGCTGATCGTCGATGAGGGGCCGGGTTGTTCTTCCATCACCCCTCGATATCGAGAACTGTCAGATACGACATCAAAACTTCCGACATTGTCCCCGCTTCTTTATGACGACGAAGGAATGTGACCACAAACAAGCAGCAACAGACCTTCGTCTGCCGTCTATCAGGATTCTCCGACCTGTCCGCCCAACAAACGGCATTACGATTATGGATTAAACGCTGCCTCCGCTTGCCGAAAGGGATCCCTGAAGCCACGACCCCATCACGCATGCAGGCTAGCACGCATAGGCGCCAACAAGCGGTTCCATGAAATATACGACTCGGGGTTCCGGATCGGGCATCGCCTGCCCTTGCGCGACCGATATGGAGCTAGGGTTTCCTGCATATCGGGCGCTGAACACCAATTACTGATGCACTCGCGCGCCAAGTTGGATCCTATCGCGGATAGCCCGTTTAAACTGATGCGTTTGAATCAACACGGCGGCTTTGATGCATGAGACTGTGGAACTCGACTCACCAAAGGTTGACCTGCCCTCAAGAGGGTTGTTTACGTCTTTCCGTCGATCCAACGGACGTATCTCCGGACTCTGAACGCCGTGCAGCATACCGAGGCGCATTGGAGGAACCCTGCGTCCATTCGGCAAATCACCAACGCCCGCGAACTGAAGCCCGGCGGATATCGTCCTATTCCGGACATCCTGTTGGTGCACCTCGCGGCAAAAGCACCACCACACCATTCCCAGACCCTTGGGTCCCGAAGCTATCCGTTGGACTACGACGTGCACATCAATCTGCACCGCTCACTCAACGGCTCGCATGCCCCGCAACCAGTGCGAAGCCTGCGTCGGTATGGAAATGGTTCATCGGAATGCAGCAAGTATACCGTACATGTTGGTCGACGAAAATGTTGGGCAGCGATGGTTCGAGCCATCTAAGGCTTTTCAGGAGAAGCCGAGCCGTCCTCTCTCGCTCGGTTGGCAAAGTTCGGCCCAATCGCGCAAAACCATCGTGTCTTGGCCCTCAGAGTGAACCTGTCCGATCGACGCTGAGTGAATGAGGTGGTTCTTCAGCCCAAGAGGTACACCATATGTGCCATTCGGCGTCCCTCTGCCACCTATCTATTACATGACTGACTAAACGAGACATATTAGTAGTCAGCGATGAACGCTAGACCGGCTAGCAGGAAGGCACGCTATGTGGACTGGTTAGCTCTTTACCTTGACCGCCATATCAGATGTTGCCCTGCCTTCCAGCAGACAAGACGGCCCGACAAACATATCATAATCACACTGACGTACTACTCCTGCATATCCCAATATCTGTCTCTTGAATTGTCTCATGTACTTACAATCACTATCGTAGTATCGTAAAGCAAATGGTTAGTAAAAGACCCGTAGCTACCTAGCGAACGATACTAGCAAGACGGCCCGGAGCTCTTTTTCTTTGTCATGGCCTGGACCCGACATACCTTCTAATCACATGATGAGAGCCGTGGCAACCGACCAGCTTTCGCGACCAACCGTCCTTCAACGTCCCTAGTCGACCTCGTAGAAATCTCCATCACGCCATAATCTGCTGAGCTGATGACTAGAATGGCCGTCGCTTCCTTACAATACTCTGCAACGCTTCAACTGCATACGTCGCAGTCCAGTGTGTGATCAAAGAACGCGAGAAATCGACTGTAGCCATCTCAAGGGCGCGGAGTGATGTCGTTGGACATTTTCGTCGCATAAGTAACCGACCGTCTGTTCTTGACACTGGGCACTCTGTCCCGGTGCGGTTTCCTAACGCCTTGCAATGCTCTTAATTCCAGAACTCCATTCGTATCATCCTTTCCTAGGCGAGTCTAAGGGTTCAAGGACATCTTCTTCTCGTTACGACCATCAGGCGTGTATCTGTAGTTGTAAGCCTTTTGATGCACCAAATATCCAAGATTCGGCAGCATGCGTACTTCAGGAGCTTCTCGATCAGGTCGACGTGGGTCATGACCATGCGACGACAGCAATAACGCTTGAGGCCCAACTGATCCATCGCGTCGCTGTGGCAGTGCACATTAGTATGCTAGGGCCAAGCATGGGGAAATGAGCGTAGGCGACTCACCCATCAGTAATGCCGTCGTCGATGAGCTTCAGGTAGCGCTCCCACAGGTCGCCAGTGACCTAGAGAAAAGTTAGAGACCAGGTTGGGCCAAGACAGGAGCTCCGCAGGCTGACCTTTCCACACGAGAAACAGCGGACGGGAATAATCATTTTTACAGGATTACTCGACTCGGAGACGTTCTGCAGACCGAGAGAGATCGGGGTAGGTTTGTGATGTTGACCGTGTCTCGATTGTCGCTCCCGTCGCCGCCGTCAAAGAAACTTTGGACCCTTCTGCCGTTCGGAGGGTGGAAGGTGCGAGCCTGCAAAAAGAAAACTTCGTCGGCCCGCGAATGTTCCGTCTCTTATCTTATCAGTGTTGACTGTGGGGGAGCTCCGCCAATTGCGACGGAGCGGGACCAAAATTTCTCTGGGCTCTCGAACTTTTTTCCCAGGAAAAAGACGAAGGGTCGTGTGTGTGCGAACAGAGCAGGAATTCCAAACCAGACTGCCGAACGAACGTCTGAAGGCCGCAAACTTTCCCGCCCCTGTTTCTCCGCCCCGGAAACATACGAAGATATCGGATTCGCTCACTCGCCGAGTTCAACACAAAAATACAATGGCCGGACCGTCGACCCCGATAAGTCGGGAGGATGCGAAGAAGAGGAAAAGAGAACAAAACGAGAGGGACGGGCAGGCGAAACGCCTGCGCCAGAGGGGGAAGCAGAACCCCGGGAACCACCTTAAGAATGGGCAGGCAGATGCAGGCGACCTTCGCGACAATGCCTTAAACGTGCTATCGCAGCTCCAGAAGAGCCTTACGGATGACCAAATCGAAAGCGAGCTTGTCAAGCTTGGAAACACCGAGACCCAAGAATCAGGATGGCAGGTTTCTCTGCCAATGGGAGGCCGTATGGCTGACATTGACCCCATATTCGCGGAGAACGAGAAGTAGGTGCACCCGATGACGGTATCGTCGCCCGCTTGTCTAACATCAAATCAGGTACCTGATCCTTACTTACAACACATCCTTGCAAATCTACTCCGTGGCCGAGTCCCTCCTGATCCGAAGAATCGCCCTGCCAGTGGTCCAAAACACATACTCCGAGAAGTCCTCGGCTCCCACGATTGTGGCCACGCGGCAATCCCAAGTCAAGCCCGACTTCCTCTGGGTGGCCTGCTCCGATGGCCGTGTCTGGCGCGTCAATTGGAAGAAGGGAACCGCAGTCTATGATGAATTCCGCACGCAGTCGCAAACGGCGCTGGACATGTCCGTGGTGGCGATTGAGGGAGCCAAGCACAAGACTGAGGTCATCTACGTCTCTGAGGGGAAAAAGCAGTCGAGAGGCGAGATCGTGGCGTACTTTGGCCCCGACTTCACACAGCCCACCTCCGAGATCCTCTTCACGTCGAAGCAGGTTGATCAAGGCATCCATCTACTGCGCTCGAGCGTTGACGGTAAGACCATTATCGGAGCTACGAGAGAGGGCCTGGTCGTAGGAACCGTGGCCCCCGAGGTCTCCAAGACCGACGTGGGCCTCGAGTGCGAGTTTTTCACCTTTGATACGGCCGATATTGTCTGCTCCCTCGATATCCGAGTCACGAACAACAGGGACGGTGTGGTCCTTGACCTCATCGCAGGCGGCGCCCGAGGTGCCATATACTTCTACAACGACATCCTCAGAAAACTGCAGAACATCAACGCCCCGAAGTCGAAGGACAGTCTGCAGGGTCGCAAATACCACTGGCACAGGAGGGCTGTGCACAGCCTGAAGTGGTCGAAGGATGGTGAGTACCGACCACTCAAGCTGGCACGATGATCGAAAGCTAATTTACCTCTTAGGTCACTACATGGTTTCTGGTGGTTCGGAAAACGTCCTCGTGCTCTGGCAGATGGACACCGGAAAGATGGATCATCTGCCTCATCTGTCTGGAAGCATCGAGAACATTGTCGTGTCGCCCACAGGGGCATCGTACGCCCTTCACTTGGATGACAATTCTGCCATGGTTCTCTCTACCTCCGAGATGAAGCCATCAACGTACATCTCAGGTATCCAATCGGCTGCCCGATTTACATCAACACCCAAAGACTTGCTTGTCAAACGTGTTTGGTCAGTGTCTGACGAAGTGCGACATCCTGTCCCTGCTGCTCTGAATCCTGCAGAGCCATCAAGGCTTTACGTTTGCACTGGTACGGGCCAGCAGGCGATGCTGGCAGGTGAGCTTCAGTCGGCCCCCCTGCTGCAGTCGTTTGATATGGAGTCATTCCGCAGCATCTCAAAGCAGGCTCTGGCAAGAACCCAGCCGACAGATGTCAATATCACATCAAAGGGAAACCCTATCTCAGAACCCCGCATTACCCACGTCGCATTCTCGCAAGACGGCCACTGGCTGGCCACGGTCGACGACTGGCAACCGCCCAAGCACGATCTCGAGAAGGTTGCGCCAGAAGCGCGCGAGCAGTTTGTGAGAGAAAGACGCGAGGTTTATCTTAAATTTTGGTCTGCTAGCGCCGGCGAGGAGAACTTTGCTCTGTCTTCCAGAATCAACAGCCCACATGTTACCAGCCGGCCGGAGACCGTCCTTGCGCTTGCGGCAGATCACACAACAAACAGGTTTGCCACTCTCGGAGACGACGGCATGGCGCGGATATGGCAGTCGAGGACAAGACAGCAGGATGGGCTCACATCCAAGGACACTGCTGGTGAGGCCCTGCATTCGTGGTCATGTTCTTTGGCTGTAGGTCTCGGTAGCAACGTGGGTGCTGATGCGCTTGCCATTGCGGGAGATACGACGAGCGAGCGCAGCGGCAGCCTGTGTTTCTCCGAGGACGGCTCGACACTTTTCGTCGCCTTTGGCAGCTCGAACGATGGCGCCGTCTACGTGATTGATACCAAGTCTGGCGAAATCAGGTTGACACTGGAAAACCTATGGAAGGGCCACATCCGCCGCTTGCAGGTCCTGTCTCCCTACATTATTACCCTCTCGGACGACCTGAGAGTGTACGATGTAGTGGCTGACGAGCTGCAATACGGCATTCAGCTGCCAAGCGGCCGCAAGGCCGCGGCAGTGAAGGAGTTCAGCCACCTGGCAATCGACCGCAAGTCGCGGACGTTTGCTGTCGTTGTGCCCGGCGGCCAAGCATCCCAGCTGGCCGTGTTCAAGCCCGAGGAGCCAGAGTTGCTCTGCGTGAAGCGCATCCCCCACCGCATTACCAGTCTCGTTTCCACTGGAAGCTCGTCCGGCTTCGTGGCTGTCGACGACGCCGCGCAGCTCTGGACCATCGCCGAGGCTACGGACCCCGCATCCGTGGTGCTATCGAGGCCATTGGAGGACATGCAACTGGATGGCGAGCCCGCCGCGTTGGACGCGATTTTGGACGACTCTATCGAGGACGAAGATATGGCCAGCGACAATGAGCAAGAAGAGATTGTTGCCAACGGGGACGAGATGGATCTGGACGACGACGCCCAACCGGCCGTCATTAACAGGCAGAAGCTGGCAGAGCTGTTTGACGCGGCACCAGCGTTCGCCATGCCCTCTGTCGAGGACATGTTCTACAAGGTTACGGGGCTGTTGGCGACGAAGCCTTTGGGGTCATGAGACGGCTACAACACAGAGAGGTTGTCCATATATGTGCATTATACCCGATAATAGAAGAAGAATGTAAAAGCATTTCGAATTGCGCCACATTTATAGGACAGACGAGGATTCAGTGATTGTGATGATCCGGCGCGCATTAGAAAAGGGGGGGTTCCCCGCGGCACCGAAGTGCGGGGCAGACTGATCGCCGAGAACCCCGCCGCCGAAGCACGTCATTCCCGAGGTCTGTCACTTCATCGGGAGCTCAAGTATCGGCTTACTTAATAGCAGTACGTTGCTATCACGAAAGTGCTGTCCTCGTTCTTAATCACATCATAGAACGTCCGGCGCGAGATATTAGTGAAGAGTAGGAAGAGTTCCTACACTACCCGAGTCGTATTATTCCCCAGCGTGGCTGTCAAGTTTCTGTGTCCACTAGGTAGTAAGACAATCACAGTGAGACACCATGTCTTTCACGTCAATTCCGATCCTCGATCTCTCCTTGGCGTGGGACCCCGAGACAAAACCCCAGTTCCTCGACGACCTACGCTACGCGCTCATGGAAGTCGGCTTCCTGTATCTCAAGAATGTCGGCATCCCCCACGATCTGTTCCAGAGAGTCATCAGGGAAGGCAAGGCATTCTTTGACATCCCGACCGAGGAAAAGTACCGTAAGCTCCTTACCTGGTTCGGGGATAAGCCCGAATCGAATTGAGAAGGGGGAGCTAATGACTATTCTCAGACTTAAGATTGAAATGAAGAACGCCAAGTCTTTCTTGGGATACTCTCAACTCTCGGCCGAGATTACAGCAGGCAAGGTAGACCACCGGGAACAGATCGATCTCTCTACGGAGCATCCGATCCCTGGACCCAACGACCCGGTATACTACAACCTCCTGGCCCCGAATCAGTGGCCCTCTGAATCCACCCTCCCCGGCTTCCGCGCCACCTTCACCGAATACATGGACCGCATGGGCGAGGTCTCCATCGCCTTCACCTCCCTGATTGCCGAGGCCATCAAGCTTCCGCCCTCCGCCTTCTCCAAGTACTTTGACGCCAACCAGCAACACAAGCTCAAGGTCGTAAAGTATCCAGATCTGCACGAGCTCGGCATCACTGACCCGGCCGTCCAGGGTCAGGGCGTCGGCCCGCACAAGGATAGCATGCTGAGCAGCTACCTCCTGCAGGCGAGCCACCACCGCGGGCTGCAGGTGCAGAACGTGCGGGGCGAGTGGATCGACGCGCCGCCGGTCGAGGGGACGCTGGTGGTGGCCATCGGACAGGGGCTGGAAGCGCTCACACAGGGCGTGTGCGTGTCGACGACGCACCGCGTGCTGAGCCCGGCCGCCGGGCAGGGCGCGCGCTTCTCGATCCCGTTCTTCCAAGGGGTGAGGGGGGATGCGGAGTTCGAGGACCTGGAGACCGTGGGCGTCGGGCAGGTACCGGAAGGCATCAAGGAGCAGAGGAGGGCGGTGCTGGAAAGGAACGGCGGGGCGGGGCTGGACGACGTCGAGTTCACGTTCCGGAAGGGCGGGGTCGCGAAGACGCTTGGCGAGGCGACGTTGAGAAATCGGGTCAAGAGTCATCCAGATGTCGGGGAGCGGTGGTATCCGGATATCTTGGCTGCAATCCGGAAGGAGCAGGCGAGTGCCGTCACGGCGGCAGAGGGGAGCGAGAAAGGGGTTTCTGCGGCGTCTTTAGTCGCGGTGCCAGCTCATTGAGAGTGGGATGTGCGCCCCTTGTGTAGCTAAACAGCGCAGCTTCACCTGAGGCGTTGTGAAGGCGGGCCAAGGGGGCTGGCAGACCCAATTCAAATATAGAGGCCATGGTACAAATAATCGATGTCAAGTGGCTCATGACAAAGGCTCGGTAATCAAATCAAGCGCCACGTACAGGCTCGTAGACTTCTCCTTGGCTCTGAAGGCTAGCATTTGGGCAGGGTTGCTAAGTGTTAAGACAAGACTCTGAATTGATATCCTGCAACCAGCCCGTTCTTCATGGGCCCGTATCAGCTCTGCTAGAAATCCGTTAATAACCGATGTTAATAGCCCTAGTTGGATACTCTGAGTCCTTCTCTTTGATCAAGGACGCAGCCAAAGCGTATTGTGTACTTGTTGACTCGTTTTGTATTCCAGTATAAAGGAGAGCAATATTCCAATGTTACGCCTTTCGCTCAATGCCCCGCCTCGACTCGACAAACTATGCCTCTCTCCCCCTGATCCGCACGCCGCTTGTTTTCGCCACAACTCCTCGCCACACCGTCCCCAAAAACTCTTCCTTCTCAAGTGGTAAAATTCCTCTCCATTATGCGGCGACGAAAGAGGGAAAGCAGTCGGGAAGTCCCTTGCTGTGCTTGTTCTCGGCGTGCTCGGTAAGGCTGGACGAGGATTAGGACGTCAGCGCTGAACTGGATTGTCTGGGAAGTGGCGCTGCAACTCACGCGGGGGCCTTGGTGGTCTTAAGGAAGGTGGCCTTGCAGATCTGGCACTGGATGTCCTTGGCCGCGGCGTTCTGTGTACGGGAAGGTTAGCGACGGCCGTTCAGAATGTGATGTATTCTGGAGGCGAAATCGATGACTTACCACCTTGAGCTGGGAGCCCTTGGGCTTCGCATCCTTGGCGTTGCGATCACGCTTCTGCTGAGCCTTTGCGCCCTGCAATACGAGTTGTCAGCATTAGCCCCTCAATTTGGGTTCCATGGGACCCTGATCGGCGGTGGGGTGAAGGAGGTGCAGAATGTATTTGACATACGTTGCCCATCTTGAATGTCTTATTGAGGAGGACCGAAGAGTGCGTGTAGTGTGTGAAGGCGGTTGTCAAAGAGATTGTTGATTTGCGCAAGAATCGGAGGTGTTCGTGAGATTTGGGAAGGAGGGAAAAGAGAAACGGCCTAAAGCGGGCGCAGACTGACAACTTTTTTCCTCCCCTCGGACGACCCCGTAGGCGCTCCCGCATGGATCTGTATTCCAGACTGGTTTGGGCACGGCCCCCCGGGCTTCTAGTGGCTGCCTCCACTGAGGGGCTAGGGGTGTTTCTTTACCAGCAACTATGGATACAGGGTCACCTACTAAATCCAATCCCGGAGTCCGGATTTTGTCGGTTTCCGGGCCAAGCTCGTTCCAGGGAGCCGGTCGTTTCATCCTGTCTCTTCCCTTTCACATGTCTGGCGTTCATCCGGCCCCCCGTCTGGTTTCGCAGACCCATATTTCCTGATAGAGGTTGCAGCTTTCACACGTTGTTTGATGCTTGGCTCTTCTCTGCATGTACTTGTGGCTTTCCGCCCTTACATCAACCCAAGCTACTGTCGATCGGGGATCAAGCCTACGTGACATCTGACGCTACGTAGCTCGAGTCACTCTCCTCCCCAGTTCCAGCCCCTGTTGACTTGACTCTTATAAACGCGTCTCAGCTAGAACGCGTCGCAGCATCATCACCGAGGCGCAAGCTTGCCTGTACAAGAACTAGCTTGCTCGTCGTCCAAGTGCTCTTCAGCCAACGTTGACTACCACCAGTTCCTACTGTAGCTTCTTCCCATTACAACTTTCAACTTGCAAGAAAGTAACTTCAAACGCACAACCAGCCACCGCCCAAAGCATTTGTCCTTCGACGGCGCGGAGCCATGGCTAGTGCTAAGTCCGTGTCGCCGGATAATATATCCTGCGAAGAGTTTCAACAACTGCTCGTCAATTACAGTCCTCTTATCGACTCCATCTCAGCCTCCAAAGGCGGTACGTCGGCCCTTGGTCGCGGTCTCCCCGCGTCTTCACGAGGCCCGTCGTCGGCAAAGTAACTGACAATCCTCGTGTAGCTAAGGCGGGCCAGAAGACCCTGCAACAACTTGATCGGTTCCGTTTCGTCGAGGCCCCGGCCCTCTTTTCGCAGGATGGACCGAAGCGAGCCATGAATCATGACGATGTCAAATCCCTCGTTGACTGGAAGCTGTGAGTACATACAATCCCCTCTATGCCGTTGTCTCCGTCGATATCACACGCGGAGGTTCGGTTCAGACTACCGTTGCAACGTTGCTTTGTAAGAGTTTAATATCAAGGTTACGCATGCGTTGCCCATTGCTTTCGTAACTGGGACAACGTCAATTGCTTAAACTTTATTTCTGCAGTCGTCACGGGAAATTTCGCCCGACACTAATGAAACTCGTGTCATCGAACGATTCTTCCGCTGTTCAGGAGACTGTCGAGGAAGCCATCAACAACTACCGAGACATGGCTGACCTTTCGACCGCGCTGAATATCTTGACCAAGATGAAGGGCATTGGCCCCGCCACAGCCTCGCTTATCCTAGCGGTTCACTTTCCTCAAAAAGTCCTTTTCTTCTCAGACGAGGCATATTACTGGCTGTGCAACAAGGGTCAAAAGGCTTCACTCAAGTACAACATGAAAGAGTATGAGTCTCTCAATTCTCAGGCCAGGAAGCTCCTGAAAAGACTCGGTGTCGGGGCAATGGAGGTCGAGAAAGTGGCCTATGTCCTCCTCAAACAAGAGGGTTCTATCCCGATGCCTACCCCGGGCGACCCCGCTTCAAGTCCCGTCAAGACTGCGCCCTCGAAGCCCATGCAGCCAGCACCAGTAAAGAGGAAGAAGAGTGTCGAAGACTCCATCGAAGACAAGATATCAGTCAGGCGATCGAAGCGCGGGAAGGCGGCACAATAAGTTTATTCGCTCATGTGTTCGGCCGCTGGAAACGAGGACCGTCCTAAACATGGTGGATGGGGCCCACAGACCGGCCGGGATAATACAACCCGATCCGGATCGACGGATTTATCGGGATGATCCCGAGTGGAATGCATCTGCAGCAGCCCCAAGCGTTGTTGATGGTGACGCCTCATCATGTACCGAATCCACGGCTACACGGACACAGTTCTCAAATTGAGAGTTCGCATGCTTCATTCACTCACTTCCACCCCCTAAGATTTCCCCCATTGGTCTTGGAATGAAGAAAGGGTCGGACGGGGCTCGTTGCGGCACAGCGGCCCGTCTGCAGCGTGGTCAGCGAAAAGTAGTGACCTCCACCACTGAGCCGCGGCGACCCGACCTTTTCCCGGGCCCGCGTGATTTGGAGCCCGGAACCCAGTCGGCGGCGGACCCCGATGCCATCGCTTCGGGAACATGCCCCAACTGGTTTGCACGACACCAAGGTTCTGCGAGTACGACGTTGTACTCTGCAGCCATTTCCTCCGCATCATGGACAACAATGTGTTTGAAGATCAATATGGCCAGGCCGGCGATGATCCCTTGCCCCCGCCACCCCCAGATTTCTCATCAATGCCCGACGACCTGTTCTCTCAGCTTCTTTCACCTTTTGATACCCCCAGTTTGCTTTGGTCTCAGTCCTTCCCGATTGCTCTAGACAACCATCCAAGAGGCTTTATGCGTGCCGACGAAATCTTCACAGAGAACGGTGGGCCGATCCCGCTCCCGCCGAGGTTCGCTCAGATCAAACGGAGCCTCGTCGCGGGCAAGGAGTATGCAATAGTGCAGTCGTGGGAACGTCTGCTGGTCGCCCTCCGCGCTGAGATCGCCGTCATCGGCGTCACCAAGTCTGACATCATTCCTACCATTGACTTCTCGGAGCTACAGGACCACTCCAAGGTGTCCGAATTCGCCGCCAAGCTCCGGCGCCGAGGTGGTGCCGTCATCCGCAACGTCGTACCGGCCTCGGAAGCCCATGCTTGGCGGGAGGAGACGGAGACTTACCTCTCGGAAAACCCGCATACCAAGGGCTGGCCGACACGCGACCCTCACCTCTTTGGGATCTACTGGTCTCCGGCACAGATCAAGGGTCGTGCCCATCCCAATGTCCTCGCCGCCCAGCGATTCTTGATGGGCCTCTGGCGGCCACGGGATCCGCACGCCCCCGTAGTGGTTGATCGCCCCGTGGCATATGCTGATCGTCTAAGGATACGTACCCCGGGAGACGAGGCCTGGCACTTGAACGCTCACGTCGATGGTGGCAGCGTGGAGCGTTGGGAGAGCGATGGTTATGGGAACGCTGGAACGTATCAGCGGATCTGGGACGGACGGTGGGAGGACTACGACCCATGGGACAGCAGCACCCGACTCAAGGTCACCTCGGACCTCTACAACGGAGCAGGCTCATGCAGCATGTTCCGCATGTTTCAAGGCTGGCTCTCCATGTCCGACATCAACCCAGCCGACGGCACACTTCTGCTCTGCCCCATGCTCCAGCTCGCCACGGCCTATTTCCTGCTACGCCCCTTCTTCTCCCCCACCGATTCCTCGCCGACCTCCCCGAACTTTCTTGCACGTGAGAATTGGACTTTGGACTTTGCTCAGACGAGTATCATCCAGGGCGCCGTTCCGTCGTATACGCAGGAACTCAACTCGGTGCTTCACCCGCACCTGCAGCTCGACAAGTCTCTTGTGCGCATTCCAACTGTTCGACCAGGTGACTACGTTGTCTGGCACCCAGACATGGTGTACGGCGTCGACAGGGTGCCTGCGTCGTCGGCGGCCGCGACAATCATGTATATCCCGGCCTGCCCCCTGACGCAGACTAACGCACTATATCTTGCCCGCCAGCGGAAGGCGTTCCTCCTCGGCCAGCCGAGCCCAGACTTTGGGGGCGGTAAAGGGGAGACGACGCATATGGGTCGACCAGGCGTGCAGGAGGTCAGCGATGCCGGCGGGGAGGACGGACTCAGGGCTATGGGCTTGTTGCCGTGGGAAGATAAGGATGGGAGGAGTCCGACCGAGAAGGCGCTTGTAGGGATGGCGAATGCGATATTGTTCCCTGAGAGCTATGATATGGTCTGATGGAGGCAAACAGGGGAGATACCTGTCTGCACTTGCGGGGACACCTGGTGATCTCTGAGTCTGTTTGGACGGTCGAAAAGATGGCAAAGTAACGGGATGTGGCAAAATTGACAAAAGGTCTTGGATAGACCGGTAGTTCACTCGCAGCTACTGATGCTGCTCTGGAAGCTTCTCTTGAATCGCGATCGTCACCCCGACCGAAGGACGAGGTCTGTTGTATATTTTTGATACGCTAACTACACCCTGTCATGGCGTCGGGTAGCCTGAGGATAACGGCTTGAATCGGCAACCACTCCCAATGTTACGTACGAGGAGGATCGGCCACTGCTTTCCTTCAAACCTTTCATGGGGAGGACCAACATTCGTATGGTTAACAACGAATTGCAGCTCTGCAGCGGCTGGACTGCGTTTATCAGAACAGGGTCGTCGCTGGTTAATACGCACACTGGTCTACTACCTCTGAGATAGGCGGCCGGCAGCTGGGAAAAGTTAAAGACCTAGGCAACTTGATCGTCTACCAAGACTGGGCCAGGCTTGTCAGACAACTACAATCTGGTGTTCATGGCGATTCACCTCAGGCTATAACTGCAGAGAGATAGAAAACACGGGTTCATTTTGATACTCGTTCAATTCCGTTGGTATAACCCGAATCGGTCTCCTTCCTGCATACTTGGATCTCCTCCAGCTTCAATTGTTCCTGCCACGTTTCTTTGATCGATTGGTCAAACGGTATCATGGATAAGGGTGGTTTTCGTGTATTAGTGGACTACTTAACGACCCGCTTGGTCTTCTGTCCTCACGATCCGTGCCCGAGTTGAAAGTGTATCTCTAATAACAACCTCGTCACTAGAGACTGAGACGGTAAACTTGGGAAGCCGCGGACCTCCGGCCAGAGACGGAGGGGTGATCCGATAATCGCAGCCCACATCGCACGGTATGTATGTATTTATGGGGATGCCTCGCCCTTGGGCTAGCTACTCCGGAAAGGGGTTTATATCGACAGGGGAAGACTACCTGCAAAGTATGCGACACAACACTAAGTAAGAAGAGTGAAGAAGGGGAAGCCCATTGTGTGTTTGGAAGTCTTGGGGGCAACGCAGTCGTCATCGTGAAAGATATGGCTATATACATATATAGCCTTAAGCACTCGGAGGCACCGACGGGCTAGTAAATATGTCGCTCTTGAGGGAGACGAACCCTTCCAAAAGAAAAAGATGTTAGATAGGTCTGCGGGCTCGTTCACCCTTTTCTAATCTTCAACACCGAGAGTCTTTCTTCACTCAGAGACATGTTGTTCTGCATTTGAAATAACCGGGAGCAAATTGCGAATATGGCATTCGAACTTGGTTGAATTCAAACATCCGCCGAACCACCTCAGATTCTTACTACCAATCGCTGCTCATCATACCGTCACTATTCTTTACTGGACGTGGTGAACGTATGCCCACATGGAATTCTCCAGCTAGCCCGTCTACGAAGGAAACTTCCTTATTGTAAACCTCCTCTCGGTCGAGGTATCGAAAGCCATTTGGGAACAGAACATGAAGCTGTAACCATGGAAGCCACGCCCGAAATACTTCTCAAGCCAGCCGGCGATATACACCCACGACACAAGGTGGCAGAGACGGAGCTCCGCTCCATAGCCAGCCGTCCAATTGAGACCGACGTGGCATTATTGATGGAGTCGAGCGCTGAACCCAACCTGAGATACATGGACGGGATAACGGTGCTTCACTTACTCATAGAGAGGGTGTTGAACATGGTTATTTAAATGCTGCTCCATAGACGCGCAGACGTGCTGGCACGTAGTGGTAAGGATTGAAGCACTCTTGGCGGTAGTTTGGAGGTAATATCAAAGTGTCAACAGTATAACCTTGAAGATTTTGCAAGCTTTAGCCAAAACTACCCGTCAAGGCGAAATCAAAGTGAACATGAAGGGGTGTGTGTGATAGCGCCAGAACTTGGCGGTCTACCGGGATCGTTGGAGATGGTTTTGGTCAATGGATATCGAAAGCTGTCGAACTGTTACGTTTTGGTGCCGGTAAGCCAGGAAAGGACAAGTGGTTTGGTCAAGTACTGTCAAACTAGCTATGCTCGGAATCAAAATGATGTATATCTATGATGTGGCTGTAAGTGTTTTTGCTCACAAATTTCCCAACATCATTCATTTCTTGCCAATTGTTTGTTTAGTACTGTTGGGAAAGGATCAAAAAGAACACACAATCAATCCTTCTTTCCTAGATTATCCTGCTACCTTACCTTCTTGCCAGTGAAGACGACCGATGGATACATTGATTGGTCAAGCAAGTTCAACAAAAACA
This sequence comes from Colletotrichum cereale, assembly GCA_034509685.1. Taxonomy (NCBI): domain Eukaryota; kingdom Fungi; phylum Ascomycota; class Sordariomycetes; order Glomerellales; family Glomerellaceae; genus Colletotrichum; species Colletotrichum cereale. The sequence goes on along the minus strand of JASUDE010000423.1, from coordinate 7,529 downwards.
ATATCCAACTAACTACCTACCTACTTGCTAAGTAAGTAATAATAAGTAACTTACTTGCTTAATGGAAAAAAAAATGCAAAAGGTCCGAAACCGATATTCGAATTCGGGGCTATGCCTAACCTCTCGAAGAGTGAGAGGGCATCATGCTGGCCACTATATATATAGATGGTCGGCAATATGCGTTCCGCTTCGACGGCCATATATGTTCCGCACTATTCTTCTTCTTCTTCTTCTTCTTCTTCTTCTTCTTCTTCTTCTTCTTCTTCTTCTTCTTCTTCTTCTTCTTCTTCTTCTTCTTCTTCTTCTTCTTCTAGTTGTGAAACGTTGTACACACACATAAGGAGAGCAAAACATTCGAGGACGATGGGAGAAACAGCAAAAGTTTCCGAAACCGAGAATCGAACTCGGGGCTATGCCTAACCACTCATGTAGATGAGAGGGCATCATGTTGGCCACTACACCATATCGGATATGATTCACGTTAATCGCTGCCAAATTGTTCACTATGATGGTGTGGGCTGAGGTGGGTATGTCACCAGGGCCCTGTCTGACACTGATACCATACCGGATACTGATGCTTGATAGCGACAGTACTACTAAGTGGTCCAAGAACCCCAACCCTGGCATAATCGGAGTCTCCACCAGTTAGTTCTAACGCCGCCGACGCAGGCAGCCCTTCATAACGGGGCATCCCCGAACATCAGAGGGTGACATCCGTCTGAACCCCTTCCGGAGCTAGCCCACCCGGAGCGAGTCATGGCCCCGGCCTCGCTCCGATGCATTCGTGTTAGCCCCCAATTCCCCAATTCCCCAGTGTCTTGGCCATTCTGCCGTTGGTTGATCACCGTGATGCTCTTGCCTGCCGGAACGGATCGACCTGGCACCGGCCGGTGTCGCAGGTGGGCAAGGCACCCGAGTCGCTGGACGGACATGAATAATCCCCACTGCCCAGGATCTCGAGAGAGGACTACCTTAGCACTACTACAGCCCGCCTGTATTGGGTCCTCATAGATGCAAGTGTGGTGCCACTTGGGTTTGTGGGTATACATGACGTAGAATTGATATTATTGTGGTTCATCGGGAATTGGAGAGGGAGGCATGCGGGTTCCAACAAAACCGACCGCTTTCACCTTTTCTTGTGGCCGTAAAACCGAAAGGTTTTATTGGAACACAAGTGGGAGGATGTGGACTTGATGGATGGATGGGGATGTTAGGCAGGCTGGCAGCGGGCCCCGGCTTGTATGTGGTACATCCGGCATTCAGCGCGGTTTTGTACATGATACTTTTGGCATTTGCCATTTCCTGTTTCGGTTCATTGCTCCTTCTCTAGCTCCTTGTCTGGCCATGACTTGAACTTGAGATGGTGAGATCGCTCTGAGAGCCTCCGACGGTCCATTCTCATCTCCCTAGTTCTCTGTCGTCGTTCGTCAGACTCGTCAGGATTGACAAGGGTATGACGCAGAACAATCATCATACTGGGGCTCAATGTCAATCAAACCGATGGATAATAATATATCGTGGTTCTACTATCCCATTGCAACGCGGCCAAGGCCCATCCACGTGTATGGCCAGGTCTAGTCCATCAATAACAGCAACCCTCCTCCCCTGTTTTTGGCAGCAAATTGCCGGAGCTGATTCGTGCCCCCTCCTCACCCTGGAATATGGGTTGTCTTTAGTGGCAAGGGGTCTTGTGAAATACTTGGCACATCTCGGAACGCGTACCCTGAAAAGGTTACCGTTTCTGAAAAGAGTTGACCATCATAACGGTGGTCGAAAGCTGGATGAACCAGAAGAGAACCCACCTTTCCCCGGGCTGTGTTTGAATCGCACGATGTCAGCTTCCTTGGTCGTCCCCGGTACTAGCCTCACATGCCTTTGCGTCATCCCATCTTAGCGGGTTAGACTTTCCCTTCTTATCTTACTCCGTACTTTTGTGTTATTTGGTCTGATTAGCGAAACCCAAAAAGTGCGGCAGGGTTAGCGTGCCATTCAGATCAGGAAGGGCTGCAAATGCTGCTGGGTTGTTTCGTGTAACCCGTCAAGTTGGAATGACGTTGCTGAAGAAATGCAAAGCATCCCGCCGGCAAGAAACGAAAGGAGCTTATTGCGCAGCCCCGCTTTGCAGACATCTGTCTTACTATGTATGTGGTGTAAACTTATCGGACTTGGAGGCCAAAGTGAATCTCCAACGTTCCAGCAGTAGTTCTTGCGCGCGAAGCGTGCTATTCTAGAAAAGGTATTACTTCCCGATCCTTACCAAAACCCGAAAACCAAAGACGCGTGGGAAATTCGATGTGATGACATACGGGCGGGGCTGAGGCGGGGTTCGCCTGGGACAAAAGTAGGTTAGTCTTGGGATTGCGATTCATTCAAACTGCAGCGGAGAGAGTGTCGTTTCTGACATGGACACAGTGATGCAGCTTTCATATCAGTCGAAACCCAACTCCCAGCTCATGACTTGTCTGTTCACACGGCTAAGCACATCCTCGTCAACCAGCGACGAGATGGAGAAGCGAGATGACAACTCCAGAAAGGCCATGGCCACGAGAATTGGTTTCTGCCAGCTGGTCACTAGACGGGGAACGGCCAGGTACCCACGTGAACAGATCAAGTGGCGGTGGGCTCTTGTCTCTAACCTTCCAAAACGTCCAAAGGTGTCGAGAAGCCATTGGGATCTATCGTCCACGTACTACCGGTAGTTGGTTTCCTGGCCTTTTCAGGGGCCTTGTTTGTACTCCTACGTATCTTTTCGACGTCTCCGTAGAATGGGTCGTTGTCTTGTCCCCGTATGCTGTTGAATCTCAGTCCAGGCCAGGACTCATCGAGTAATCGGCTAGAAGCATCGGTGTGCTTTAGGACCCAGAAGGACGTTTTGCGAGAAGATGCCCTCGGGTGAGTCGCTTGAGGGTTGGTGACGCTTCGGGGATGTCTTGGCCACAACCCCTATGTCGAATGATCCCTTTGCGCGTCGGTCCATGCTTTTTTGTGCGAAGTTCGGTGTCGTGGTGAGGTTGTGAGGTCAGATTTGAAGCTGGCGACAAACAACCATCTCAAATGAGGAGGATTTGAAGGCGCGTGAGGATGGGATCGCGTCTGCCCTTGAATAAGTAGTGTGCACGACCAAGACACGATACGAGACGTGCCATGCTCCTCAGTCGTGTATCTGAAGATGGCATTCAAGATCTTTGTCAGTCAAAGCCGTTGGGTATTCTGCTCTTCCTTTCCAAGCGATATTGAATCCACCCAAAGAAGAAATCGTGTATGGATAGCACGAGATTGGGCTACTCAAGCGACACGATGTCGAATACCAACAGCCTGGAACCAGATACCTATGTGAAGCTTGCTTGCGCACGCGACCAATCACACGGCTCATCAGCGGCGATGGCAGATCAGATACCTACCTACCTATCCACCTAGCCACAGTACCTAGGTGTAATAAGGTACCTAGGTAGGTACCTAGGCTCGACAGTTCTGACAAGAACAGCAAGAGCCCAAGGTGCCAATGCAGGGACCGTGTTAGGCTTTGGCGAGGGGGATACCGCAACGGGACGTGTGATACGCGCTAGAACTAGGATGCCAAAGGATACCTGTATGTACCTTAGGTACCTACCCAGGTACTGGAGGCCAATCTCTGGGCTGGGGTGTTTAGCCAATGGCGTCTAAGGAGCCCGCACAATGCTCCAGTCAAGCAAGGTAGGTACCTCATTCCTAAGCTGACATGGGGCATCACGACTGACCGCACTAACAAAGCCCCGTCACCGAAGTCTTGCCTTGCCTTGCCAACCTAACCTGCCTTACCCGAACGCACCTTACCCTGCCCGGGGCCCTGGGCTTCGCTGGCCGTCCCGTTCGCATGCCTTGCCTTGCTTGAGCCTTAGGCGGAGCCAGTAATAATCTTCGCCTTCCAAGCCCCGACAACACTGCCAGACCTGTGACCTGTATGACCACCTGTGCCTCTGTCCAAAGGTGGGCGGGCTCTCATTTTACGGCTGGGCTTGGGCTCCAATTCTCCAGCATTCTGCAACCACCTATCCGGAAGGACGACCACCACAAACACCAACCACCGCCAAACGCCGAGTCGTCGTCCTAACCTGACTACAACCTCGTCGTGTAAACAAATCCTCTCACGACTCACGCCCGACGCCCGACGCCCGCCCCGCCCCAACCACCACGGCTCTCGAGACAACCTTACCCGAGCAATTGGCCTGCCAATCCCCCTCTGCCCTCACCACCGCCATCCCTCTCCCTCGCAACCGCGGCCACAATCGCCTCCCCAAAACCAACCCCCGGGCATTCATCCACATCCTCGCGAGAGGGGGGCAATGACCATCACCCCGCCGAACCATGGCTGATTCGGCCAGGTCCTCGGACAAAAACCCCCGGTCCCCCCTCAAGTCCAAGGCCATCCGCTCTAACAAGATATCCGGTCCCTCGCCCGGCGATCTGCCGCGCCTCTCACCGCCTCCGCCTGTCACTGGCCTGCCCGACGATCTCGAAGACCTCGGCGACCGTGACCTTGACCACCGTCGCGTCCCCTCTGCCCCCGGCGGCACCCTCCCCCGCTCTCACACGCCCGGCCATCTCTCGTCCAAGAGTCAGGATCGCCGCCGCAAACCCTCCGAGCTGTCCATCCGCCAGCGTTCGCTATCGGTCTCGCAACCACAAGCAGCAGCACAAGCAGTACAGCCGCCTCCCCGTACCACTCCCACGACCTCCAACACCCCCAAGCCGCCACCGCCGCCTTCCTTCCGAGCCAACAACACTGCCAGCGATGCCACAACCCTGAACAGTAATGATGGTTCCGAGTCTACCGGCGGCCCTGGCTCCGACCGCGATGGCCGCCGCCCGATTGCCATGCGCTCCACGTCCGCAATAGCCGGCAAGCACTCACTCCCTCTCTCATCATCCTCGACACGCCAGCCCTCCACTGCGACCTCTTCTTCCCGATCTGCCTCAAAGGGCCAGTATACCCCCTTCCCGCCTCTACAGGACCCCAAGACAGCGCCGGATGTACCCCCGGCTCCTTCATCAGGCATGTACTGGTCCCGCGCACCCGTCTCGGGTGCGCCTCACACGTCGCTTCGTGCCCATACGACGACGTTGGTTGGGTCCAATATATTTGTGTTCGGAGGGTGTGACTCGCGCGCCTGTTTCAACGAGCTCTATGTCTTTGACGCCGATGCCTTCTACTGGTCTGTACCACATGTCACTGGCGAGATCCCTGTTCCACTGCGCGCAATGACTTGCACCGCCGTGGGCAAGAAACTCGTGATATTTGGTGGCGGCGATGGGCCCGCCTACTACAACGACATATACGTTCTCGACACGACCAACTTCCGGTGGCACCGACCCAAGATCACGAGCGAACGTGTTCCCTCGAAACGCAGGGCCCATACGGCCTGCCTCTATAAGAACGGCATCTACATTTTCGGAGGCGGCGATGGTGTGCGTGCCCTGAATGATGTCTGGAGGCTCGACGTCAGCGACATGAACAAGATGTCGTGGAAGCTCGTCTCCGGGCCAGAGCGGATCCCGCCTCCCGGGGTCCGGGAAACCCGCCCGAAACCCCGCGGGTACCATACCGCTAACATGGTGGGCAGCAAGCTCATCATTTTTGGCGGCTCCGATGGCGGCGAGTGCTTCAACGACGTGTGGGTCTACGACGTCGACGCCCACATCTGGAAGGCCGTCTCTATCCCGCAAACCTTCCGCCGCCTGTCCCACACGGCCACCCTCGTGGGTTCCTATCTCTTCGTCATTGGCGGCCATGACGGCAACGAGTACTCCAATGATGTGCTTCTGCTGAACCTCGTCACCATGACATGGGATCGCCGGCGTGTCTACGGCCTGCCGCCCAGTGGCCGCGGCTATCACGGCACCGTGCTGTATGACAGCCGTCTGTTTGTGATAGGCGGCTTCGACGGTAGCGAGGTGTTTAGCGATGTTTGGATGTTGGAGTTGGCTGTGCATTCATATTATTCCCAAATTAGCCACTTCACCATCGAGGTTTGAGGCCTATTCATCCGTTATTGCGTTTCTTGTTATCTTGTCTACCATATCGTGACCTCTTTTTGGTTGTTGTGGGTGTGTTCTTCTCAAAATCCGCTCAACTTGTATCGTTAAACCTCAACAACCCCCCACCATCTTCTCAGCTACAGTACTTATGCTTGATGACGGAACGGCTTCATAAAACCCGGTGGGCGGCAGGCAAGCGGGTAGGCAGGCAGGCAAGCAGGCAGGCAAGCGGGCAGGCATGCATTTTCCCTCTTGAATAAAGTCCCAATTTGAAACCGCCATCTGTCACTACTGATCATGTGTGACGTGATAGACCCGTAATCTATTGAGATCTCACAGAGTCAGTGTAGGATTGCTGTCTCTGCTAGCCGGATCGGCTACCTCGACTGACTCGCGTATCGACGCTGCCCCCCCGCGTGCTTGGGTGGATTGAGATGGTGCGTACGTCACTAGACAAGGGGATGAGGAAGCAGCTTCTTGGTGATCGCCTTGGGGTCGATTATGTGCAGTCGGTCTGTTGGAGACTTGGAGTAAACGGCGAGCCTTCGCTTGGAAGGCCATGGGGGGCGAGAGAGAGAGAGAGAGAGAGAGAGAGAGAGAGAGAGAGAGAGGGGGGTGGTGTGTGCGTACGCGGAGGACTACGAGGAGTGACATGTCCCGATTCTAGTGAGCCAAGCATGCCATGTGTGTGTGTGCGCGTGTGTGCCTCTCTATGTCCCTGTGTAAACGAGACCGACGGCAGAACCGGGCCGGACATAGGGACGAGTCAAACACGTATTCAGTAGTGTAAAAAAAACAAGATAAAAACAGAGTTGCCGTAGCGGAATCGCTTGCTCGCGCGTGTTTGCATTTGAACAGACATGTAACATATCTCTCTTGCTGGATACTACCTACACGTGAGAGTAAGATAACTTGGAATGAAATAGAGTTTGTATTCAATGGCTCGTCCAGACATTGCTCGACACAGGCCCGACAGGCCAAGCCATGGTAGACTTATCAGTCCGTCTAAGAAAGCAGTTTTCGCGTGACTCTCACTCATGTCATTGAACAATCGTGGCTGGGGAGCGGTCCTGGGGCCCCACCTCCTCTCTTCCTAAGCAAAAACACCAACAAAAACGCCGGTAATACATCTAGCCAACCAACCGCCAACAGCTCTCCTCCAACTCCTGGGAGAAGAAATGTGCTTTTTTGAAGGCTCTAGTAACTTAGAGAATATAGGAAATGACACGGAGAGGGAAACAGCTCGGGAATGACACAGAAGCCTTTCCCCCTCGGGGAGAAAGGTGGGTGGGGACGATCTAGGGTGAAAAGGTTGTGGAGGGGTGTCATAAGATATAGTGCAGTAGATGGGTAAGGTAGGTAAGCGCGTTTACTTGTGTTCAGCAGCCTTGCGAGCGGCGATGCGGCGCTCCTCAGCGGCGACCATGTCTGTGGATTTCGAGTCAGTCACAACTTTCCAGATATGGAGCAGACCGGATGTATAGGGGGGGGGGGGGGGGGGGGGGGGGGGGGGG
>JASUDE010000422.1:31297-41993 GCA_034509685.1 Colletotrichum cereale | reverse complement strand
ATTTTAATTTACTAGTAATATTAAACTATTACTAGTTATTAGTAATTTACTAATAGAAATACTAATAATATATTTAAATAATAAGTAATATACTTTAATTATATACTATTTATATAACTTTTATTTTAACTAGATTTTATACTAGTATATATAAACTAATATATAATATAGTTATTTTTAAAAAAATAAATCTTTTATTATTATCTTTATTTACTAATTAGTATACTAATACTAAACTTAAGTATACTAATACTAATAGACCCTATACTAATACTTACTAATACTAAGGCTAGTACTATTTTTTAATACTAATACTAGACTTACTTAAGTATACTAATACTAAACTAAATACTAGTAGTATTTTTACCAACCCTGGATATGACGGTGGAGGGATTGGTACTGGCTTTATTACTGGACACAGAGGAATGAAGACACGAGGCCGAGTAAAGTAGGCAGAGGGGTACCGGCCGTATGATTCGGAGGACATAAGCGTACCATCAAAAAGGCCAAGGTCGGATCGATTCATTTCCTTTCCATGCAGCTTTGCAGGGATCAAGCCACCTCTGACCAGCGCAACTACGGCTCTTTGGAGTGGTGTTCGGGAGAAATAACTGCTGCAAAACCCCTATTGTCACAAGAAAACCTTATTCCAGTAAAGTTTCTGAATGGAGACGCAGGCGCTTCTAGGATTGGATACTTCCCCCATGGTCTTGGTTCGCAAGGCTGGAAACTGTGTGGCTTGTTCATAGTTTTATTGGCTGATGGCGTTGTAACAGATGTCCCCTGCTGTCAACGTTGAATACGACTCAGTTCATTTGATCTTGGTGCGCTACCCCGCGGCCCCCGAGCTATTGGCAAGATGGTTTTATTCAGGATCTGAAAACTGCTTTCTCCTCGATTCGGGGATCACAGGCGGTTATCGAGTAGACTGTCGCTTTTCCAAATATTTGGCAGTGGTATTCGCTCTAGCTTGACTGTCTAGGTTATTATAATGTAATGTTACTAACATGTGCGAGTGACCTTGGGCTACGACTCCACATCCGAGTGTGATCTAAATGATGTAGATGTCAATAGAGATATCACCAAAGTAAACCGCTCGGTGCAAGACCTATCAACATCAGTTTGCCGAGTAGAAGAATCTCTTGGGCTCGCTCAGACATAGGTCACGAAAGTACTGACGATACGTTTCTGTCCCAAACCACTTTCCTATGTGAGTGGACATTTGTTGTCGTTGATGTTCTATCACAACAGGGCCAGGGCGCTCTAAGTAAAGGGTAAAAGGCTCCTGAGTCATGTAGAACCCAACCACTATCTCAAAGCATGGTCACCTATGGCGCAATTCATGTGGTTGAAAGTAGCTTGTTTCTATATAGGAGAATTGCTCTACGAAGCTGAACTTAAGTATAGTTCGGTCCATATCCTGAAGCGACCTCGTTTAGTAATGCGGTGTCGCCTAGCAATATCCCGCTCTGGGCTGAAAGTCAGCGTCGCGACACCTTTATACAGGTATCCAACCATTTCATAACCGGATTTCCCATCCAGTGTACCATATCGTTTCGTCTGCCGTATCCGGGACTTCAAATACACAATTACTGTCGAGTGACTAGTAGCTTTTCGGTATCCAGGAACTATATAGCACTGCTTTAGAGGCCCGTAAGGGCTTTTAAAGCTTTTCTCTATGCTCTATTGCACAGTTTCTATAACGCATCTATGTCGTTATATTGTTTATATTATTTATGACAACATATAACTTTACTACTGTAAAGATAACTTAATAAAGGAACAGTAAGGAAGTGTATGTGTAAACGTAAGCTTTGTAGTCAGTAGTGAGTTAGTAGCTAGTAGCTTAGACCACTCCATTCATTACCGCCGTCCTAGCAGAGTCATCAGGTATGGTATCCCTAAGAGGGATTATGCTATATTAATGAATCACCCAGTGGACCTCTGTTCGTGATGTGAGTCAAAAGTGATGATGCGATGGACCACGAGTAATTAGTAAAGTCATCTTCATACTGGTGTCGCCGTGTCGGAACACCAGCCGGAAAAGTTCTTACCTTCCAGCAAAGTTTATGCTTCTCATTAAGAAATCGCGGAAACCTTAGGTCCAGTGCGAAATTCGTTGAAAAGCATTGAGTGTTTAAGCGGTGGTTCTTTCGAAGCACTCCGTGGAAGTTGCAAGTTGATGAAGAGCGTGCATGATCGACCGAGTTGGTTGCGTTGCTTGAGAATAATAAAAGATTCAAATTGCAGTTGGGATGGAGGGTTAAAATTCTGCGACACAATTCTACGTAGAGCCGCATTACATGATGATGCGCGGTAATTTGTCTTCTATGCTTGGGCTAAGAAGGATCAGTTCGTTCCAAGCTTTATGTTGCAACATCAGATCTTTTTACAGTCAAGTTAGAAATAAAATGATGCAAAATGGTGGACTAAGGTTGAATGATCAAACATTTGTACATTAATAATAAATGCCATCGCTGTATCAAACAGAAAATGACACATCTAGAGAAACTTATCACTCTAAGAAAACCCCAATGAATACCAATGTTGAACCCAGCAACCATCAGTTCACATCGCCCCCAGCCAGCTCTCGATCTCCAATTCAGACCAATCCATAGTGCATGATAAGGTAAGTGGTATATCAAGCGTTGAATGCTTTAGCGACGAAACGAGCAGCAGCAGCAAGGGCCGGTGCCGTGGGTGGCACGGCAGCAGCGGGGCCTCCCGCGGCGGGTGCTGCTCCGGCCGCCGGAATTGCTTCATCGACCGGAGCCGGCTCTGTAGCGGTGTCGGGCTGCTCGTCAATGCCCTCCTTGCCCTTCTTGCCCTTCTTGCCTTTCTTGCCTTTCTTCCCCTTCTTCCCCTTCTTGCCCTTCTTCTTCTTCTTGCCCTGAGCATCGACTTCGCCATCATCGGTGACGTCGTCAGTCTCCTCTTCTTCCTCAACCTCATCCATGTCGGCCTCAGCGGCTGGCTCGGGAGTCAAGGCTGATGGGGGTGGTTGTGTCTGACGAGCAATGAGGCCGGTTTCGTGTATAGACATATCGCTAGTTACTTGTTAGTCCGGTCGAGCCCAATGATAATGGAAGTGAATGCTTACTGGACCAGGCCATCCCCTTCTTTGGTCAGCGAGAACGGGAGAGCGTCAATGCTGACAGCCAGGGCCGACAGGGTGAGAACAGTCTGAAGAAACCTCATTTTGAATTGTTCCTGTGGAGAATGCTGAGTGTATAAGATAAGAGATGGTGGTAAGATGGAGACTGATGAAATGAAGTGTGTTGGATGAAGAGAAAAAGAAGATTGATTCACGGAGGATTCTACTTGATTTATAGGAAATAGGTCTGCACCCAACGCAATGAAAGGTCTCTCTGCATCCAATACTTACGGGTTCCGAGATGCAGTCAACGGCGACGTTGAGTCTATCGTCCCAACGCATCTCTGAAAGGTTGTCGGGACTCAGCATGGCAAAACGGCTCATGCGAAGAGCACATACCAGGTCACGGAGTCCCCGTGTGACGGTTCGCGAACTCGATAACTCCCCATCGTCCTCAAACCTCTGGCCTCGGCTCTTCCCCGAGGTACATTCTTAGTTGGGAAAGTCTCTCCAAGATTCAGTATGCCCCCATGTCCAAAGGCGGGCCATCGCACCCTTCATCCCAAAAGCAACGACGCTGAGACCCATATTCTGGGTTGGACAAACACGGGCATCTCGTTGGCAAGAACACCGTTCGTCTAGTCTCACAGGCAAAAGACACGGCCGGTTATCAATCAAGGTTGTCAACAGCCCGCTGCTACTGCTGTGCACTTAAAAGAGTTTACTGATCTGATCATATCATAAAATTTAACCGGCGAACACGAGTGTGCGAGCGCTTTGCACAGAAAGCTTATGTGATCTGAGCTAGCGGTCTATTTGTTATACACACTCATCATTTACAGAGGTGACGTCGCCGAGGTGCGCTCGAGCTGCCCCGAAGCGGCTTCCATGCAGCATTCCACGCATATGTGTCCAAGCCATCTTGCGAGGTCCCGGGAGACGCCCGCAATTCACAGCTAGTATACGGCGGTTGGTTGCGGTCCTCATGAGCCGGTTTAAGGTGTGGTCAGTTCCGGTCCACGCGATGAGATGCAAGCGGCTTAGAGAACCTTTCCATTAAAAATGTACCTTTCGGGTATGTCGGGGGCGCCGTGAAGTCTGAGCCTTGGACAGAGCCAGCTTTTGAGCATAGCCCTCAGGGATTAGTCGTCACCACGAGACCTAAGCGTCACCTTTAAAATTTGGACTCAAGGATTGCTTTTTAACCTTAGATTGATCATTAGATTGGTGGCTGAACGGCCAATGAACCAAGGGTGCAGTCGCTCACAATTGAGTTCAAGCAACAGGAAAATGCCACCGAATATCAAGCGCTGTAGTCCATAAGATGCATCACCAGTGGATGAAATGGGCGCCTCATTGCAACATTAGCCCTGTTTTACAACCTACAGAAAAATATTCACTAATAGGAACCAACACCCGGGGAAAAGGTCAGGTATCACGTTAGCTTCCTCCAGTACATCGAGCCGTGGTCACGGGCTCTTCGTTTTGTCGCAGGGTTATCTACAGACATGGTTTAGCCTGCATCGACTAAAACAAACAATTTCCATGGTCCCAAGAAATACCTGTCAGTCGTTTCTTGTCAGACCGGTAGGTGACCGAGTGGACGGTGCAGTCACATCGCGGGCCCTCGGACAAGATAGCATGCGCCTATTCTATATTGTATCATCAGACGAACTCCACAACAATGAATCAGAGTTCAAATCTACTATAAGTCTTGTAGCGCTTTGTCTACAATTCATCCCCGTACGACCACCGAACTAGGTTTTTCTTCAACCTGCACGGTTCGGCCCGAGAACACGAATGGGTTGCCCACAACGTGGTGGTGAAAGCAGGACATCGAGAACCCTGTGCACAAACAAAACATCCAAGAAAGTTACTGTGCTAATCCAAACGTCACGCGACGTTGCAATACGTTTATCATCCTATGCAATTAGTTTAAAAATACTGCAAACCGTTCCGCACCCCGCATCCTGCATCCCGCCCGTAAACGCTAATGCGTGTAATATCGGATCGGAATGGACATCTGACAGGCATTACCAGAAGCAAGCTTTGGACGGCATTGCCTTACCTTTGGTCCTGAGTATGAGAATTTTGTAGTAGTCACATATAGCTGGCCTGTATGCAGCAATGATGTCTAGGCAGCATTCCGTAGGATTTACATCAGTCGTTGATATTTACATTTACGCTTCTTAAGCTCTCATCCGTAATCTAGCAAACCCTGCGAAATAATTCAACGTCTTACAGCCGACCAGCCCATAAACCTTGCGTTGAAGCATTGACAGCAGAACGGTTGGATGTAGAAACTTTGGCGGTGACCGGTAGCTTAATTCACACTGGAATTGCCAAGACAAGACCAAAGCTTGCGAGCTCCGCGAGCACCCGCTGCCCAGTGATTCCACACGGCCCCATGGAGAGCACGGATATAGAATGATTACGTGGGTGTCACATAATCTCAAGAAACTTTAATCACAAAGCCATGTTGTGGGATCTTGCTACGGCCGTTCTTCCCTGTTCTCCCCCGACTCCCTTGTCCCCTTCATCACCAGCCAAAAGGCATCCAGTGATCTCTACTCTCCTCCACCACCTCATCATGTGTAGATCGGCCTCGTTCGCTCCCTGTTACTACTCTATTAGCTGTTCCCTGTTCATCTGCTACTGTTAGGGAACCACACTTTATCATTAATCAATGTCGATGGCCACATCCCTGACTGTTTGGTACCGAGCAATCCTACTTTGCACGCTGTAGCTTTCGTCTGGATCAGCGAGGGGTACGGAAGCTTTTTTAACATCACTAATGTCCAAGGCTTTTGAGAACTGCGCCCTAGTCTCTGCTTTGGCGTTCAGGGTCTACTCTAAATAAAGTCTACATTAATTGTCTTTACGTCTGAAGCTTTTGTCTGTGATGATTTGATTTACGGGACGTAAGAAACCAGTAGATCAAGACCTAGAGTGTCAAATTCATGTCTTTGCCCGTTCACCTTTTTACGCTGCGTTTATCCATTCCATCGTCCCTAAGGCTACCATAGCGCTTCCATAGGTTCTTTGAACAAGCCTTAACTATAAAGAGAAGATGGGACCCTGGGTTAGATCTAGAGAAGCTCCATCGATTCTACCAGCGGGTGTGCATTGGGCGTCTTGATGACATTGACATAATTATACCTCATGGCACCCCTCATCCATGTCGAACTGTATTTCAGTAAAGTCATATTACGAATAAGGTTGTTAAGTATTTAAGCCAGTTCTGATGAACAGGGGTCCAGTCTTCCTTGGATAGCACTCGAATAAGGTTACAAAGAACTTTTGAACAGACCAAGAGCCGTAAAGTTCATATGTTGCAGAGTTTTCATGGAAGAAGAAGAATGCAACATAGACCTGTCAATAATTTGTAGCGGACATAACGATCGTGAGCAAGAACTCAAACGACCACGAAGAGAGCTGTCTCACCTCCATCGGACTACCTTGGTAATCAATTTCGGCCAGGATCTAGATCCAAAGGAAACAATACGTCGATACTTTTCCCGGAAGACACTCCTAGACCCAACGACTTCTGCAGCAACGCACAAAGGGGTGAACAGGTAGTGTCTAGAGCATCAACTGGAACACATTGGCGAAGGGGTTTGCGCCACAACCTACAACTTTGCAAGCACAGCCAGTGTGATCAAACAGGCCAAAGGATAAAATAGGCACTCGGAGTTGTGGACAGACTACAGCGCGCACCTACTTATCTACTCCGCCGGCTCAAGCAAGGGTCTACAAGTTTGCATTCCCCAGCCGGCATACTTCATCGCACCAGAACATGTCCACACGTAATATACCCGACATAGAGAAGTGGAAGATCTGCCGGACGACCCTGTTCTTCTTACTAAGTCCACGGCACTTCTCATATCCGAGCGAATTCCGGCGTTGCCTAGTAAGATTCGTCAAGCGCTCATTAATACATTCTGCCCCGAGGACCAGAAGGTATTTGCATGCATGAGCCAGAAGAACAAGCATTGCCTCCTCCGCATCTATCTTGGCCGTCGCCGGGCAGCAACTCGCGTCGAGGACGACTTCACGCAAGTACGCAGACCGCCGTTGATGACAGAAATGCCAGGAAATGATCGCTACAGGTGAGGCCTTGAGCACCGAATGTACACGGATTTCCAGTAATGGTATCGTAAATTAGTATTGTATATCGTTAGACTCTGGTGCCACGACATGGCTTATCCGGTCCACCATTTTGCGAGACTCGTACCGCTTACTGGTAGATATAACAGAAAGGACCATCAATCGTACTCAGCAACTCCCTCATAGCGATGTCCTTGCCTGCCGCATACCCCAGATTCAGTGTCGTGTCCAGAGTGGTAGGGGCACTCTCGGGCTCATTCAACCACGTTCCTGTTCCCGCAATCCCTTCGGCACCCGTTCTCTTCTCCAAATCCATGCTCTGGAACATCCACCACACGCGGTCCACCATACCGTGGTGAAGATAGAACAACGGGTCACCGGGCGAAATGTACAAGTCCCGCGCCGGGTCACCGCCAAAGGAGAAGTGGCCGCCGCCGTGGGCTCCGAGCTCGCCGCTGCCGGGCTTGCCCTGGAGGATCTCTTGGAAGTCGGCAATGTTGGGCTGGATGAGGGTGTCGACCACGGTGGTGGCGTTTGCGTAGCGCTTGTTGATGGCGGAGGTGAGGTCACGCTTCATGCAGCGCGGGTTGTAACTCAAGCCATTGCCGTTGGCCTCTGTCTTGTTTCCCGTAACAACGAGGCTCACGGGACCAAGGTTAACAACCATGTCTTTGAAAGGTCCGGAGGTGATGCAACCGCCTCCAGTTCCAGCAGGGGCAATGATCTTGTCAACGCCGTTGCTGTCTGTAAGGACGACGTAATCGCTGCGGTTGGTGACGCGCTCGCCGTTTCCAGACATGCTGAATTCAGAGCCATCAAAGATGGGGGAAGATTCAAGACCGGTGACAGCGGTCTTGGACCAGTCCCAGTAAGGTTGGTAGCCGGTGTAGCCACATTCGTTGCGAAGGGCCTGTTCGTACTCCCAGGTGAAATAACGGTGGAAAGCGAGGAAGGTGCCCTTGTGCGAGTCAGTGTCTCGAAACCGGCCGTGGATTGATAGTGCAGAAAGGCGATCTAGCTTACGGTGAAGTGGATGGTCCTTGTCTGGTTGATGTGTACACTGATCCAGTCATCGAATCGGGACCTGGCCCCGGGCATGAGAGAAGAGGGGGTCCTGTTTGGCTTGGCCTGAAGACAAATTACGGCATCGGTGTACGCCTTGCGTTCAGCGTTTGTGAGAGCGCCCCATTCCTTCCTGACGGCAACATTGGAAGGGTTGCATGTTGACCGATTATGCCTGCTGGTGTTTGAAGCGAGAGCCTGATTCCATGTGATTTGGGCGAAGTTGGCTATCTGAGCCAGTTGCTCGCCGGCCTCGACGAGGTCCCTCGATGCGGCCGTCGGAAGGTTTACGTTTGCCCTTCTCTGAAAAGGACTGGCGTTGGAAACGGCTCCGGCCATGAGGCCCAGAGCAACCGGGGTATTGAAACGCATTATGATTATACCTATTGATGGTTTGAGGTGATGAAGAAATTTACAGCGATTACCAAATCAAAGAACGAGTGTTGGTAAGTAAAAGAGAGTGAGAGAGTATAGGAGTCTCTACGTACTTATATATTTCTTGAATACTCTCTGAGCCCTCTCCCTCTTCGAGAACAAGCGCCCGGCCTAAGCTGATAGATTCGACTCCACACGTTAGCCACACATATACCCACAAAGCATCTGTAAAACCGACAAAAGACCGAGATCTGAAAGCCTTGATTCTCTTACCAGGATACTACCACGAATTAAGGTAGAGTAACGCTCCTGAATTGGGCGAGAAAGTATGGAGCGTTGATCACGGCTCGGTACCCTGGGCAGAGTCCCTGACAGCAGTCGGCTCTATCTCCTGGAACCGCATGCTGGCTCTGTGGATCATATAATCCCTGTACCACCTTTTCGTGGATATGGACGAGAAAGGAAGGAGCTTCAGACTTGGCAGCAGCTTATCTGATGGTCGGGAACCACATCTCATGGAAGTAAAAGTAGTGTACACCATGTCCGAAGTTTCCATCCTTTCGGTGATTCTTGTCAAAGCCATTCGTAGTTCTTCCAGGACGTGGTGTCGGACTTGCAGTGTCGGGTATGAATATAGTGTGTAATAGAATGTCCAAGGCGACACGCGGTCAGCTAAACACCCTTGTCATTATGGATGACGACCTTACGCTTGCTGCCGGCCTCGGTCTTGAAGAGTTCTCGGTACCACATGCGCAGCATGTCGGACGTCCGTGGTGGGGGGATGTTGATACTTGGATGCACATTAAAATTCGGCCACACCCGCCCTGAGCCAGCCATCTGGCCCTGTCGCCTTGAGATACGCGTGCAATTACACGACTGGCCTGGAGGTTGGGCTTGGTAGAGCTGCCGTGGTCCCTCGGGAATGTGTGACCGGCCGCGGAGTCTACCCTTTGGATCTGGCTCCCACCATGCTCTACGCACTAGATCTTCTTGCAGAATTTTATTGTGGGTGCGCGTGGTTCTTCTTGAGAAAAGAAAAATGCCAAGGGGAGAGCCCGCTGCGGTTTATCAACAGGGCCGGGTTTCCTACCAGACATGGAAACACATTTTCAGACCCACACGCGCATGGGTATGCAAATGGAGCCAGGCAAGCCAGTGCATCCACATGAGCGTTAGTGTAAGACCACAGAACAAGCTTGGCAGTTTATACCAAGCTTTCGGTTGTCCTATGAAGCTTTTGCTTAGTTTGAGTTTCTATCCGTCTTATGTTCGTTTTCAATTCCGTCCTCAGTTTGGCTCAAAGACTCCTGATATTACATGTACGCTGGACGTGTAAGGCCTGGACTTTTGATAGTTGTTTCTATCTTGATGGCCTCTGGGCATATGACCATCTCATCAATGTTTAGACGCAGTAGTTTCTCTTCCGCCTTTTCACAACATCGCCGGCATCGCCAGGTATCGAACTTCAAACCTTTGTGATTCTTGCTGTTCTCAGGGACGTGTACGTAATATCCATCATGGGGGGGGGGGGGGGGGGGGGGGCCGGCGCCGGCCCCCCCCCCCCCCCCCCCCCCCCCAAAATGCATGACGAAGTCGCCCCGCAGTAGCAGCCGAGATACTCGGGGATCCGCGCAGCCATGTCAATTCACTTGCATTCGTTCGTGATTCCAACGATGATCACAATTCAATTTGGGACTCTCATCGAAGCGATTGGCTGACGCAGGGTGCCTGCCGTGAGGTAAGGTTGACTATTCTGCGCGAGCCGCGGTGTGGCTCTACAGCAGAGGTGACCCCCATAGCCCACCTTGTTCATTGTCGGCCGAGAACAACCGCATCAGACGATAAAGACCGAGCCATCAAGATTGCCAAGATATTGTGGATAATGCCTCTTACTTATCTTTTCATCGCCTCACGGTATCGAATGCTTCCAGCACACGCCAATAATCACAGTTGCCTGAGGTCACATTCGGTCAGAGTAGACGCAGAGGCATGACTCAATGATGCTATGTGGACCGTAACAAGATGCCGACAAGCAGATCTCTGATGTGTTTGCCAGCA
>JASUDE010000422.1:0-31287 GCA_034509685.1 Colletotrichum cereale | reverse complement strand
GACCAACGCCCCGCCTGCCGCCCCCCCCCCCCCCCCCCCCGGGGGGGGGGGGGGGGGGGGGTCGTGGTGGGCTCGGCCTCCGTCCAGAACGGAGTTACAGTGCGAGGGCTCTCACTGTAGGATCCTATGTCAGATCGAAGCACCGAACGGGTCCACAGCGCCGGCAGTTCACTCGCCCATCAATATCTTCCAGCAACTCAAAATTACCATGGTCGGATCTGTAGATAGCCACTGACTTTGATGTGCCAAGCTCATCTCCAATTTGTAGAGGCGACTCAAGGGCTCCGAGCGCATTGGCGTAACCAGACTGTCGGTAGGTTGTCATATTTGTAATAATAGACGGTGTCCATCGTAGTTAACTGCTTCTGTCGTCAATCGCTACATGCCAAGTTACACGCGTAAATTAATCTATCATCAACGAAGCTCGCCCCAGACGGGCCATATACTTGATGCAAAGGAGGAACGAGCACGGCCGTCCAGGGCCTACCCGTCATTATTGGAATGAATGGGACATCAATAGAATGCAGCGTCTCTGGGAGTCTTGCAGTCCCTTGTTGCATCAATAGCAACGTTGGCGGCCGGGCGCAAGGGACCCGAAGCCGTTGATCTATGTGGTGGGGATGATGCGTGGTGAGCGGACGTGCGTGCTGGCCGGAACCCTACCGGGTCTCGATTTACAGGTAAACTAGTTCAGCTTTCTAGCGTGGAGACGGCGCGAGTATCGCAAGAGGGCTGGTAGGAGTGTGTCGAGGTCGAAAGACAACGATTGGAGCGCCTAAGTAAACAAGACCGGGACGGGACGGAACATTCGACCGCGGAGAAAGATTGTCGTCGGGTATCGTTTTTCGGGAGATGCCTGGATACTTATGCTCCGCCCCACCGCTATCCACGGCCGTGACGAGGAGGGAGGGACCCTGGGACGATGCCGAGTGACGAGCTCGAGCTCATAGCAGCCGGCACTTGTTTTTGTTTGATGAGTAGGACCTACTTGCGTTCTGCAAGGCATCGTACGACGCGGTTCGTTGAGTGGCTCGCACGCGTTGCTCATATACCGCGGCGTTGGCACAAAATGAAGCGACTCCGGGTCCAGTATCCTCAGCGACGGTGGTGCGTATGTTGGACTTTTGGCATCGCCTAGATGATGGTCTCTCCGAGTGTGATATCATTTGATGGTTTGTTTTAGAACGATGTGGTAATACGTTGTTACGTGAGCAACTAGAGGATACTACCCGGACAAGGAACGATACTATCTATGTACATGGACGGCGGCTCGCACCGGCTACAGAAAGAACAAGTGTTCCGGCATGTCTCGGGCCAGTCGCAGTAGCCCCTGGCGAGATCCCGGCTCCTTCTTTCCGTACGAACCCTAGGATTTCCTCTGCCGCAGCCAGAAGCGGATCCAGCAGCGGATCCAGCAGGTGCGGCCCGGAGGGTGGATCCATAATCAATCGGCATTTTTCCTCCTTGGGAAAGGGATGACGTCGATCGAGTAGAGCCCCAAGTACATAGTACAGGTGCAGTACGGAGTACAGATACCTACTACGTAGGTAGAGATACCTGGGTACTCGTCTGCCAAGGCATCAACGACATAGTCCCACCCACTTCCCCTCCTACTTTCATCGGCGTTTGGTCCGATTGACCGCAAGTTTCCCTCTTTTTATCTCTTTTTTTCTTTTCTATTCCATGCCGAATAGCAAGATACCAAGATTTTGCCCCTCTTGTTAAACCATGGCAGGAAGCTGATGTTCTTACCAAACTCGTGATTGGGTCGGGCATAGAGGCCCCCGTCTGCTCTTTCCTCTTGACCTTTTCCAACCTGTCTTACCCAGACTGTAAACAGACGGTCGTTCCTTCCTTTACCTAAGGTGACCCCAATTTTCCCCAACTCCCTTCACCCATTTCCCCTCCCTTTTCACCCCGCTCATCCAGACTTCCCCTCACTCCCCATGGCGCTCTCTCTCTCTCTCTCTCTCTCTCTCTCTCTCTCTTTCTCTCTCTCTCGGTGATCGACCCCGTGTTTTCCCTTCTCTCCCATCCAAACAACGCACACCAATCTATGCCATGCCATACCGGGCTTGGAACAACTACACACCAAGATATCCACGGCTTGTCCACCCCCAGACCCCAGACGACCCCCAGACGGGAAAAACCAAGTCCTTGGCTTCTCGCACGCAAATGACGTCGTATGCCCCAGCGTCGTCGACTTTCTCGTCTTCCCATACGCGCGCTTAAACCGAGATGCCGGCGACCGCTGGGCTCTTACAGTCTTAGGCCTAAGCCCGCAATGGCTCCGTTGCCGTCTGCTGCCGGCGGAGAGGACGTCAACTTGCTTTACACGTCTGCGGTCACCCCTAGATGCCCTCTGCCTCAAAGGCGCGACAATGACTATGAACTCCACCGCCCGTCCAATCGCTGGCACCAACGGAGCAAACACAGGGGGCGGGCTCCGTTCATCTGATCCCTTTGCCTTTCCACAAGCATGCCTTGCTGATGGTCGTTGATTTACCGCATGTTTGCGTCGGGACAGGTCATGCAGATGATTGCGTCCACATATATAACCCTCCGCCGCCTCCTTTGCTCCAATCGATTTATTCCTCTCGTGGATTAGGCCTTAGCTCTATTGTAGCAACGTGGCTCCCAACCTATTCCAAGTCCCATCACGCGACAAGCACATCCGCCTTGTCAACCTCGTAGGAGCGCCCTGGAGAGGCACATCCTGTATCCATCATGTTTCGTATCTACAACATTTACGGTGTGCAATCTCCCCTAGCTCACTCCCCTCTGTTTCTGGAGCCACACTGCCACGCTTCTTGATGCTGACTAGTCTTGCCCAGCGCTTGCCGCCTTTGGCACCATTGGCGGCATGCTATTCGGATTCGATATCAGTTCCATGAGTGCTTGGATCGGTGCCGATGCGTATAAGGAGTATTTCAACCACCCGAGCTCGACCCTGCAGGGCGGCATTACTGCCTCCATGTCCGGCGGCTCCCTGGTTGGCGCCCTGATGGCCGGTTTCCTCGCCGATTGGTGGGGCCGCCGCGGCGCCCTGAAGCTCGCCTCCGTCATTTGGGTCCTCGGTGCCATCCTTCAGTGCTCATCTCAGAACGTCCCCCATCTCATCGTCGGTCGTGTCGTCAGTGGTTTTGCCATTGGTATCACGAGCTCTCAATGCTGCGTCTACCTTGCCGAGCTCGCCCCTTCCCGCATCCGTGGTCGCATCGTCGGTATTCAACAATGGTCCATCGAATGGGGTATCCTGATCATGTATCTCATCTCGTATGGCTGCGTTGTGACCATCGATGGCCCTGCTGCCTTCCGTGTCGCGTGGGGTGTCCAGGGCATCCCCGGTCTCATCCTCGGCGCTGCTCTTTTCTTCTTCCCCGAGTCCCCTCGTTGGTTGGGCCAAAAGGACCGCTGGGAGGAGTGCCACGAGGTTCTGGCTCACCTGCACGCTGGTGGTGACCGCGATGCCCCCGTTGTCCTCGCTGAACTTGACGAGGTCAAGGAGGCCGCCCGCATTGCTGCCGAGTCCAAGAACATTGGCGTTCTAGGTCTCTTCGGCCCCCGCGTCTGGAAACGCACCTTGGCCGGTTGCAGTGTCCAGGTCTGGCAGCAGCTGCTTGGAGGAAACGTCATGCTGTACTACCTCATCTATATCTTCAACATGGCTGGCATGGTGAGCTGCTTCATTCCATGATTCAATTACATTGGAGCGCGTAACTAACCCCGGTTTGTCAGACTGGCAATGTTGCCCTGACGTCGTCCATCATCCAATATGTCATCTTCCTCGTCACGACTGGAGCCATCCTGCCCATCATTGACCGACTTGGTCGTCGTCCTCTTCTTATCGGCGGTGCTATCATCTGCTGCATCATCCATTTCACCACCGGGGCCGTTATGAAGGTGCACGGCAATCCCGTCGACAGTGTAGACGGCGACGATAACCTTAGGTGGGCCATCTCCGGTCCTCCCGCTCAAGGTGTCATCGCCCTTTGCTATATCTTTGTGGGTATCTACGGGTAAGTTGCTGCACTGGCTTCCACAGCCCTCAGTCACGAGAACCGTATAGCTAACTTGCTACAGCCTTACCTGGGCCCCCATCGGCTGGATCTACGCCTCGGAGGTCTTCCCTCTCAAGTACCGCGCCACTGGTGTTGGTTTTGCTGCCGCCTGCAACTGGGCCTTCAACCTCGCCCTCGCCTTCTTCGTCCCGCCCGCCTTCACCAACATACAGTGGAAGACGTACATGATTTTCGGCACCTTCTGCGCCGCCATGACCGTGCACATATTCTTCACTTACCCCGAGACAGCCGGCAAGACCCTTGAGGAAATTGATGAGCTCTTTGATGCCAACGTCCCCGCCTGGCGCACCAAGAGCGCTGGTGTGCGCTTCGAGGACCGCGTCGCCGCTGCCGAGGGCAAAAATGCGGATTTCAGGACATCCCACACCGAGAGAGCCGAAGTTTAATGTGCTGCACGGGTATCAGGTGTTGATGCTGTTCCGATCTAGCGATACCCCACATGTTATCAATATTAGAGTTGCTCCGTCTGTCATTTGTCTTTCTGAATGCATCAATAGAGAGCCCCTGCCATACGGTGCATCAAACTGTCTTTTTCGATTACAAACCTCCAAGCCAGTATAAGTATAATCTTTGCTCTAACTTCAACTAGGCCGATTATCATTAATTGCGGTGAGGTTACGTTCTAGCGGGATAATCATGTGATGCAGCCACAGCATGATGACGTCGACAATCCTTGACGTCATGAGAAACAAGGCGACTTCCAGACCCATGCATCACCACCACGTTCCTTTAAGAAGAGCATCTATTACCGAATACTAGTTCCAGATCCTTAATTCCCAAGCAACTAATCGATTCAAATCAAACCACCTCAACTAAAAAAGCTTTCAACACATCAAGCGCCTCACAATGTCTTCCCAGAACACGAACAACCAACAACAACCCGGCCTTGTCGCCGGCCACGCCGAATACATCAAGGGCGCAACCGAGGTACAGTTTAGATCAAACCCCCCGTCCTCGTTTCCACAGTCTCGCCCCAAAACTCTGGAGATAAGTCCCAGATGCAACAGCACAGCAATAGCTGACACTAAGTGCCAAACAAAAAAAAGGCCGCCATCGGCAGCGTCACAGGCTCCCACGCCTGGACCTCGTCCGGCGAGCAGGACAAGGCGCACGCCGCGTCGACGATGAAGGCCGCGGGCCAGCAGCGCGACCCCACGGCGCAGGGGTACGGCAAAATCGAGGAGGTGGCGGGCAAGGCCCTCGGGTGCGACGGCATGAAGCAGGAGGGCGCTGCAAGCAAGCAGGAGTAGAGTCGGCGACGCTCGTGTAGGATATTTGTAGGGCTCAAGAGACGGTATGAGCAAAAAGACAAAGAGTTCAAATTTTTGCTGCCCGATTTCCAGTGATAGACAGTACCTTCACTACTATTGAAGAGAATTGGAAATGGAGACAACTTAGCGTGCGTTTAGCAATAACAAATTAAGTATTCACAACTTATTCACAACTTATGCGGCCGAGTGTTGAATGCCTTTTGTGTTTTCTCAAACGCTACATGCCCAAACCAATCTCTTGCCAAAAAAAAAAAAAAAAAGCAAAAAGAAAGTGAATGGCGGATAATTCCCAACCCCAACGCCTATGCCTACGCTTTGTTCGATATAAGCCAGCCCAATTCCGCTCCCTAAAAGTGCCCGGTCTGCTGCTTCATCTGGCGTATCTGATCGTCGAGCTGCTGCTTCATACCCTGGCGTCTCTTGATATCGTCGTCGAGCTGGCTCTTCAACTGATTCCTGTTCTGGATCTCTTGATTGAGCTGGCTCATCGCCTGGTTCCTGTTCTGGACCTCTTGATTGAGCTGGCTCATCTTTTGATTCATGTTCTGGATCTCCTGGTCGAGCCTTTGCTTCTGGCTGGAGTCGCAGCTGCCCCCGGTGCCGCTTGTGCTGATCCCGCTTCCATTCCCGCTTCCATTTCCGCTTCCATTCCCGTTTCCAACTCCGTTTCCAGTTCCGTACCCGTTTCCAGTTCCGTGCCCGTTTCCAGTTCCATCCCCGTTTCCAGTTACAACTCCGTTTCCAGTTCCGTACCCGTTTCCAGTTCCGTACCCGTTTCCAACCCCGTTTCCAGTTTTAACGCCGTTTCCAGTTACAGCCCCGTTTCCAGTTCCGTGCCCGTTTCCAACCCCGTTTCCGGTTTTAACGCCGTTTCCAGTTCCTTGCCCGTTTCCAGTTTCGTGCCTGGCCCTGTTGCCACTATTGGTGGACTGACCTCTGGATTCAATGACTGGCACCTTGCTGACGACCTGAAGATCGTCCTCCAAAGAGCCGGGGCTTACGATTGGGGTTGCAATGATGCCAGACACGAGGGTGGCGATGAGGAGGCTCTTGATGGCGACCATGTTGGATTTATTGGAGAGATTTATTGGATAGATTTATTGGAAGATGGCGAATAAGTAATGATGAAACATTGATTCAAGATATGGCGAGATGAGTGGCGAGATGAGCCTGCTTGTCTTGTTGCTTCTGTTGATGGGAGCAATGATCAACTGGAGAGGGAGTTGTAGCCCCCTTTTGTACTTCTCGAGATCGACTCCGGAGCCGATTCCGAGGGTGACCCCTTTGGACTTACATCCTTAAACCTTTGGGCTGCTGGAAGTACGTTTGCCACTATCATGCACAGCCGGTCCGTTTGGCTGACAGGCTTCAGCCTGGGTGAACGACAGCATCTCCACCTCGGCCGCGTGTCACCGGCGACAACCTGACAGCTGCACTGCCCGAGAGTTGCGATGACGAGTATGATACTTTCCGGCCCAGCATCCCAGGAGGGGTGAGGCATTCACGACCTGTCGAACCGCACGTCGTTCGCTCGGGTATCTTCGACCGTGAAAGTCCGCTCGGACACCTTGTCGTTTATGAAGCGCGCGTCTACTAGTTAATAGCAACCAGTAGGAACTTTGGACGAAGCCCCGAAAAACCCTGCCTCGACAGATTGGCGAACAGCAAAGTCCAGAGGGGTAAGCTTTCTCCTTTTCTTTCCTTTTTCTACTCGACCAGATCCAAGTTGGGTACAGGACGCTTACGACTCCTGAGACACAGCCCATTGCCCGCCTCGGGTCGTGTAAAACTGCCTCCAACATGACCGGGGAAACAAAATATGGTTGAGGGTTGGAGGTGCAGGGCCGGCACGTACCCAGCAACTACACCTGCCCCCGGGGAAAAGAGGAAAGACATGACGAAGAAACGACGAGGCGGATACTTCGGTCCAGTGATCGCTGCAAGCTGCCGGATACACGCGGCCAGCAGTTCCAGAGAGTGTGCACTGGTCTCAAAGGGGTCCCCTCACCCGACACGTCGGCACAGCCTCCAGAAGCCAAAATGACGATCGTCCGGATCGAGGGGCGACGATGCGGCTGCGGTACGCTCACGTTCCACCCAGCGGCTCCCGTGGGACGAGATTGACTTTTTTCCCACACAAGAGAACGATCCCGAGGGGAGCGTCCCAGCGATCCCGGCGGAGCGGTTTGATGGACCGGAAGCCAATGATCATCGAGCAAGGGTCCGCCTTGTCGCCCTGCCGGGTGATCTTTCCCACCCGTGCATTGTCCGTCAACCGACAGGTCCAGAAAGCTCCAAGCCTCGGCGCTCAAACTGCTTTTCTCTTGGGAACAACTGTGCTTGTCACCGAACATGCCCCTTGTTGGTATGCTCATCCCGTTTGCCGAGTTGCGAAACAAATGCCATGGGCCAGGTACCCAACAACCTTCGTCCCACTGTTGTTGATGCCAGACTCGTCAACACAAGCAAGACTTCCATCAAATTTACCTGATGTATTTGTCAATGTTCTCCCGAAGAGGCTTTCTGGTTGCCAGCCTCGATATTCGGGTTCTGCCAAACATGGTTTTCATGCATTGCGTAATCCAGACATTGAGCCTCTGGCCGCCACGTACGCGTTCCCCCCAACCTTATGGACGAATCTTGAGCCGATTTTGCACCATGGCACCGGATAAGCTTGCCCAATGCCCCCGCGAATTCTATGTATAAAAAAAGATATCCCCAGATCCGCGCCAGGCCCCATGCAAACCCTATTACCCCCGCCCGCAACATCGCCATAGAGATGCGCCGCGCCCGCCTGACCGCCTCCAAGCTAGCAGAATGAATGGCTAGATAGGGCCAGGGTCTTGGTTCCCTGTCCTTGTTCCGCGGTCCGCGAATGTCCGGTAGGGCGGAAGTGAGTATCACCGAAAATTTGGAAAACTTTCGCTCGGCTACCCAGGGTCGTTCACATAAGAAAATGAACCTAGATGCATTTTGAATTTGGGGTATCCGAGTACTTCTTGAACACCGGTGACGAAATCCTACATGTAGAAATGAAAACTTTCTGCTCAAGCGTGCGGTTAGTCCTATTTCTGCAAGCCTTTGCTTTCTTTAGCGACAAGTCGACGCTTCATGCAAGATTAAGCTTTTTTCAAATACCCAGGAGCTCAAGTCGTTCCGGTTGCAGTGTTTCCCAGATGCCCTATTTTGGTCTACATCCTGACTGCAATCACCTAACACCATCGCGCCGGAGCGCATCCATGTCCTCCTTCGATTGCCTCAGACACCAAGATTTGCTCCCTCGTTCTTCGAGCCCCTAGGCCTGATTCTCCTCCACAAAGAGACAACATGCCATCTGGGCCCGATGACCAAGAAACAGCGCCACCTTCTCACATGGGACTTTTGAGAGACGAAACACTTATTCTCCGGCAACTCCTCGGATACAGCGATGTCGATTCAGCTCCACGTTGCCGACCACAAAGGGTTGGTAACAAGCTACAGCAGTCCTCTATGAGGGATGTTCTCTTCGTCGGGCTCGACGTTGACACGTACCAAGGATATCAGCACCTTATTACAAACCAACAGCTACATATTGGGGTGTCAATATTGGATACCCGAATTATGGAACATATGCTTTTATGGCCAGGTGCAACAGACTACCAAGAAGCCATAACATCGTATCAATTCACAGTGGGGGCATCGCCTTATTGTCAAAGGGCATCGAAAAGATTCATATTCGGCTCGTCATGTCCTATCACATTTGATGAAGTCAAGACGCGAATAGAAGCCCTAGTATCACAAAGGGACTACATACTTGTCCTTCATGGTACAAACTCAGACTTGAAGATTCTTCGGCACCTCAAAATCAATCTCCCAACTAAATCGCTTTACGTTATCGATACCAATAAGGCTGCACAAGCTCCCCTCCAGCTGTATTATCGTTATAGTCTGGAGAAGTTGCTCGAAACCTTACAAATACCCTTTGCAAACCTGCATGCCGCTGGAAACGATGCTCACTACTGTTTACGAGCTTTACTGATGATTGCGGTAATTGATGCCGAGCGTCATTCCTCACAACATCATGAAGGGTTACTGCGCCTATTCAAAGCCATAGCACAGGCGCCTCGGCCGATGACCCGGGGTGAAATGTGGCAAATGGGGGAGCCTCAACGCGAAGCCCATCGACAAGCAAAACTTCAGTCCAAGTCCATAAGGAAGGCTAGACGGGCGGCTAGAACTCGCAGAAGACTACTTGAAAGATTGGATCGGGAGAGAGAACAGACGACGAATGAAAACCCGGAGCTAGTGGCACAGTTTGGTTTCCTCGGCATTGGAGATGAATCCGAGGGCCTGGGATGAATAAGTGCACATCAGACCCTGCAAGAAACCCAACAACGCTGCAAGGCTGGCAAATTAGATTTTTCTCTCAGAACTGTATATATCTGATGGATTTGCTACCCTGCCTTTGATATTGCTGACGACCTACTTATGTTTATGAGACTGGGAGAGGATCTGACCGACCAGAGGCTACATGAGCAGATGCAAGGTAGTCGCCGCCAGTCTTGTAGCAAACCGTCTTGCCACCACATAGGGCACATTCAAATACACGGGACGGCCTGCAAACTTATCCTCGTAGTGTGTTTCAGTCAAATCAAAGTGAGCGTTGAAGCTAGATAGAAAAAGATTCTTGTACATCATGAGCTGTTTTCTTTATATCTACTTAATGATTTTGAGACTATACTCTAGAGCGGCGCGCAACATGTCCATGATGAAAGGCGGTGGAGAAGTGGCAAACATGTATCCCCGACTTGTGTACCGGAGTTCCTGGATCAAGCTCTCAGCGCCCGTAACAAAGCCCGTTGGCAAGCCGAATATACGGTTAAACGACCCGCAGACAAGAATATGGATGTTCTTTTGAGAGGGTAAGAGAATGAGGTCTCTCGGGTCAAGAGACTGCGAGGTGCAGTGAAGCAAGATTGTCATGACAGACTCTGAGCTCACAAGAGCGGCAATCTCCACAAGAGTGGCCGACAGAAGATCGTGCGGTGAATCCTCTGCGAGGCGGACGTACACGGTCATGCACAGCTTTTCAATCCCCCGAACGAGCTTTTTAACCTGGTCGACAAGTTGGAAAAGGTCAACGTAACCCAGTAACACTGGGGCATCCTTTTTCTGTGCCATCGTGAGGCCATCGCGGACAAACTGAGACACACCTCGTTCGAAGAGCATGTAGTTCTTTCTGTGACCCAATAAGGGACGCGAAACAGCTGCAATCGTGGAAGCAAGTCCAATGGACGCGTCCGCATAGGTCAGTCCAGCTTCCATCCCTGTCGCCCGGGCAATGAGGCTTTCGACTGCAAGATGAGGCGGAAACGTGCCGCAGATCAATCTTGCACCTCCTGCCCCTATGCCATATTGTGCCCGAGAAGCATGACCGGCCTGGATTATCCCTGGACCGCAGGCTTTGTCGAAGAGTTGCCTCTGGCAACTGACTTGGCCTCCTGCAGCATCCCGCTTGATGAGTTTTTGAATATGCCTGGAGACTTTTTGTGCTTCATCGAAGCCTTCTTCAATCAAGAAAGAGTGGATATCACTCTTGAAGGGATCTCGGGTGATACGCCAAGTTTTACAAAGACCCGCGTGGGAAGCAGCTCGGACGACGGCGTGGATAAGCCGATTGACCTCCTCGTCTGTGAAATCGGCCGACAAGTTGATACGGACTCTGCTCTCCCAGAAAGGTACGGCCGGGGTACACACAGGGGTAGCCAGCAACCCACGGCGACGCAACGCGTAGGATAGCTTCGCAGCAACGCTTGGCCTGCCGGTATGGATTAGAAGCACAGGGGTGCCAGCGTTGCCGTAGACAAAGATGCCGAACCGTCCCAGCTCTTGGCGACAAAACTGTGTAATTTCAGTGAGCCGTCGAAGGTTGCACTTGATTCGGTATGGCTGGCCCAGCAGCCAGAGCGCTTGTACCATCGTAGAGCTCTGTAAGGAGATGTTGTCCTTGTCGTCCAGCTTATTGGTGTGTTTTCGTACCGCCTTTTCGAAAATCTTTTTGCCCGTAATCAAGCCTCCAATGCCACCGACCGCTTTTGAAAGGGTGCTAGTCCGGACGTCAATCAAATCCCAAGGTAAAGGCTTCTCCAGGTGGACGTCGTTCCAGTATTCGAGGCATCCACGGCCTGTCTTGCCAATAGATAGAAAAGAATGTGCCTCGTCGCAATATAGGATAAACTTATACTGCTTTTTCAAGCGATAGATCTCCGCCAGCGGTGGAACGTCGCCTTGGGTGCTTTTGTATCAAAACTTGGTTAGAAAAAAGGCATATATAAAATCACTGCAGTGAAAAACTTGGGTAATACTAACCTATACAGTCCCTCAATGACAACGATTATATCAACCGACTCGTCAACACAACTGCTAAGCAATATCGCAAGGTGTTCCATGTTGTTGTGTTTGAACTTTTTCAGGTTTGAAGATAGCCCAAGGAACGCTCCAGTAAATATCGAGTTATGGCAACCCTCGTCAATGATAACGACTGTTGGGCCGTCAATCAAGGCAGGCAGTGCAATGTAGTTCGACCCATATCCAGTGCTCGTCGTAAAACAAAAGTCTTGTCCTAGAAATCGGGCGATCACGCGGTGCGTCTCGTCTCGAAGGAGAGGTACAGCGTCGCTGTCAGACACCGGCAACATCTCAAGACACATCCGCTGTAGCTCCTCAGCCTCTGGTGTCGCTTTGTAGAAGCCGGCGTAATTGTGGGAGGCTCCATTCACCAGTTTACTTACACAGCCGAAGGCATCGTGGGCCTCGACTCGGCCGAGACACTGGGTGATAAGAATGCGGGAGTTGGCCCCCCACCAGGTAAATAGGGGCTCGACGTAGTTGTAGGCGAAGAGACCCGATTGCGAAACGGGCTTACGGGTGTCTTTCCCCTCGGTTGTGTGTACTCTTAGTCTTGTAATTGCTAGTCGTACCAGTTCGCGGGCTTTCTTGGTGTTCCCAACGCCGGGAGGTCGTCGTGGTTTGAAAACTGTGAGCTTTGGCGGGGTTTTGGTCAAGGGAGTCGTAACACGCTCTGAATCCCCAGTCACAGCAGGGATAGAAACGGCCACACTCTTGGCATCCCCCATTGTCTTTCTATTGCCCAAAAGTACTGCGTAACAGGGTCAAATCAATAGGGGGTCGATCAGAATGATTGAAGGGTAACATACGATGGGTGACAAGACCGGACGCCAACAACAAGAAATAATGCAGTTAGGTGATGGTCGATGCATGTCCTCACATATATGGCTAGTATTTCTACTAATGTTCTTGGGACCGCTTTGACTTAGACCTTTGGCAGCATGTTGATGTTGACCTGGTAACACAGGGTTTAGTTATCTTAGTGGCAACAGTTTGTATATTATAGCGAACGGGTAGCGGCACATTGAAGATCGTCACACCATACTAGCGTCTACAACGCCACGCAACCTCAAACCAAGCTCATGGCACTGTTTGGGGGTGTGAGCGCCCAGGAATTCGAAAAACGTACGTGCGTTAGAAACAACACAGGTTCGGTTCATTCTCATACCAGAATCTCGAATAAATAGTGCGGATGCTGGAAAACGGGTATGTTCATGTTCAACTGTCAAGTCTATGTGCCCTCGGGGCCGTCTGATCAGCTTTGAGACTTGGAAAGGTGCCATAGAAGCAATACCTGCAAGGGCGCTCGAGGTATCTGCTTTTCTCACCGGTCGGGGGAACTAGTGGCGTTGCGGACGGCCCTTTGAACTATTTTAGGGCCCGAAAGACTTTTCTGGCGTTCGTCCGATCGCGAAAAGAGCTTCTTGTTTCCCAAGGTGTCTCTCGGTCCTACGTTTGGGTCTTCGACTGAATATACTCTGTATAACTACGCAGTTTGGATATAATGATAATACTCTATTCGCCTGTCAAGATTACTTCCATGTGAAAATCATTGTGAACGTGCACATTCGGCTAAGCACAGCCTCTTCGGGCAAGACATCTTAGCATCCACTCGGACTTCTCACATATCATTGAATAGCTTGCGATAGATGTTATAAGTCCTTCCTTGCACCTTCTGGCTTGATGATTTGTTGATTTGAGACTGTTTCCCTCGGCGCACCCTTGGGTATACGTTTACGTACACAAAATCTGGTAGAAGCGGCCGCATGGTCTTTTACCCCAGCTTTATGGGGTGTAATTGGTAATTCTCAACCCAGCCTCTCTTTCTGCAGGACTCTATGGCTAATCATCTGCTCAACCATTTTCACCAGCAACGGCCTTCCATCGCACGATCAGCATTTTGAAGGGGTTAGTACATGTAATGACATCTGGTACTCCGTGGTAAACGCGAGATGCCAGTGACATAGAAATGACAGTCGACCCAGAGCTGTACTCGACAATTTTCTCGGTCTTGCCAGGAACGACGCCTTTCTGAAGTAAATTCTGGGCTGGCAAGGCTTTGACGTTGTTGGCGGTATGCATCGAAATCATCTTGGCATAGATCCGGACGCCATGTTTGCGGTAAGGATTGAGACTTTCCGGAACTTCTACAAGGGGTAGCGAAGAAGCAATATTTGTGTCGAAGTAGTTCTTGATAGAGTTTGGTCCGGTGTAGACGTTAAGGCGATTGGAGTCGGCCATGACTGCAATACTTCCTGTCCAGTATTTGAAAACTTGGTGAGAGATGAGAAAGTTGAATGGAAACCAAAACACAACCAGACACGTGTTTTCGGCAGCCTGCGTGTGGCATCATATATTATTCATTTCAGACATCTGATAAGCCAGACTTCCTACCTATCGTTGACATTGAGTGCTGTTCATTCAATGTGCTGAGGCTCCATAGGAAAGCTGTGTCACGTTCAATCGAAGACTAATCACCTTCGACAGATGAAGGCCATGTGGTTGCTGCTGTTGCCGTTGCTTGTAAACAGAATTCATACCACTTACTCGCATGTTGGTCCCAACAAGTTGGGTTATGATTGATCCCAACGAGCCAAAACCATCATGTGTGAAAGTGTTGTCAAGAGTCTAGATAACAAACACGCTTCATTTTGTGGTATAATAACTATCCTTCATAATCCGACCAATCATTATGTCATACACACATTTCTTACAGACCAAGAGCCTTGACAATGGCTTTGCCAACCCCGAGGGCAGAACTAGGGTTCTGGCCGGTGATGACAATGCCGTCAACGACAACCTTTTCACCCCAAGGGGCATCAGCAAGTACGTACTTGCCGCCGTTCTCCTTGAGACGGTTCTCGAGCAGGAAGTTCATCTCGGCGGTGTAGCCAGCCTGGTCCTCCTCTGTGTTGGAGAAGCCAGTGACAGTCTTACCCTTGATGAGGTACTCGCCGTCATTGGTCTTGGCGTTAACGATGGAGGCGGGGCCGTGGCAAACGGATGCGATGGGCTTGTTCTGAGCGGCGAACTCGGCGATGAGCTTGTGCGAGTCGGCATCAAAGGCGAGGTCGTACATGGGGCCATGGCCACCGGGGTAGAAGATGGCGTCGAACTCGGAGGCGCGACCGACGAACTTAGAGAGGGGTTCGGTGTTCTCCCAAACCTCCTTATGGTTCTCGAGGAAGTTCTTAGAGGAAGGGTCGCTGGAGAACATCTCAACAGAGGCCTGGTCGAGGGGAGCGACACCGCCCTTGGGAGAGGCGAAGGTCATCTCAACGCCAGCCTCCTTGAGGACGTCATAGGGATGGGCGAGCTCAGGCTGCAGTTGATGGTTAGCAACTACTTCAATGCAGAATGGGAAGAGCATCGACGCACAAGGTACCAGCCGATGGGCTTGCCAGACTTCTCAGTCTTATCGGTAGAGGTGAGAACGACGAGAACCTTGGGAGCCATTCTGTCTAATTTTTCAAGTCGTTTCGGGCAAGGTTGAATGCTGATGTTTGAATATTGCGGGGTATCTTGCGCGTTGGGTTGAATGGTGCTTGATGTCTTGTTGCGAGAACCGGTCCGTCATGTCTGGCGGGGTGTTGAGCTCTTTTGTACTCGCATCGAAACCCCCATCATAGCTTGATCGGCCCCTTGGCCGTCATGGTGATTCTGGCCAATGACCCCACAAGCAGCTTGCTTAGCTTGGAAAGGGGCCGCGGCATATAGTACAGAAAATGACTGCATAGACTGTTTCTCTGTACCAATCGGTCAGCTTGACGTCACAACCATGTGGCTCTTTTTATTCTTGCCCCACGCCTGTCCCTAACATGTCTTAGTTGACGTGGGAACCCCGCCATAATTTCTTCAACGACTGGAAGGAAAGGCACAACTCCACATTTCTTTCGAATATTTATGCTGCGTTGACAAAGCACACGGACGATTAAACTCTCCGGCTGCTTCCATGCCTTACCAGAAGCAGCAGTTGCAGGATCAGGGGTCCAAGGCTTGGTTGCGAGTGGATGACGCCGAGTGGATGGATGTAAATAGCTACACTAGTGGGGGTCGACAGCGATCGTCTGTTAGTACCTATGGGAGGCAAGCCTTAATGCCGATGGGGCACATCATCATAACGCCGATGACCCTATCCGATGTCGAGAGGCCCGGCTTTGCTACTGTTCCTGGCACCCTGTCCCCGGGCCACCTGCCTACTTGGCATGAACGGCGCCGTTGTTTTGGTTTCCATGGCGTGGATAGAATCTTCGTGAGTGGATCTCCAGCTTAGAAGCCTCGGCTCAAGTTTCCCCTTAAAGGGTTGACCTCCAATATTACCAGGTTAGGCGTGTGTGCCACGTGTTCCACGCCTTGCGTGCTAAGTTGAAGAATCCCTTCGTGATACGAAATGATCAGAGTCTCAGACAACTTTAACTTGGAGTGTGAGGTGTGGATTCGGGATAGCAGGCGTCACAAGGGCAGTAACGACTTTCTGCCTGACATCCCCAAGTTCACTCCCAATGGTCATTAACGTGGCCGTCACTGAAACACACAGTCTCGCAGTAGTGAATAGGTAATTCGTTTTCTCCAAAGCTTGGATATATAGATGGATTTTACTTTTCCTCTGATATCATCGTGTTCTAGAGCATTTGGCGTTATGATCTGAAAGCACTGCATTCTTGAAATGAATCGCATAGCTGGCTGGAATTAGTGCTTCAGTCGCCGTATGAGGAGTTTGCCATTCCCGTTTACTGAGGTTTCTGTCCCCAGATGGACATGCTGCATTCAATCTTCAGTCTGGACCACCAATATTGTTGATATCGCCGAGAAAGGGGAACTCACACCGTAATGTACGCATGGATGTTCTTGTCCGCCATATCCCTCCTCACCTCAACTAGCAATAGCTCAACTGCCTCCTGAGACCAGCCCAGCACCTGGGTAAAGATCTTCATTGTGATGCCTTGCACTCCTTCGAGGTTGTTCGTCATCTGCATGGCGCCCAGAATTTTCTGGTTTCTGCCTCGCGCCCAAGGGGAAGAAGGCACTGCGAAGCGTTTTTCTTGCACGCCCTGAAACCCGGCATCAGTCATGTACCTCGCGTATTTGAATGGCGATAGCGCATCACGTCCAGCCCTCTGAATGCCTTCTAAAAGATGGTCGTTCCACCGTCTCAATGCGGTGCCTTCAAGAGAATCATCAACGGCCTTGAAGTCGATCACAGTCTCCTGAAATTCGACCCATCCCCCTGGCCTCAAATTGTCGTATGCTTGGTTGAACAGTTTCGGAAGATCAAAGATGGATGTGCACATGTACCGGCCGTGGATGTAGTCGAACTTTTGCCCGAAGGTCCACTCGTCCTCCGCATCGTCAATCTCGAAACGGCAATTCGCGGGAACATACTCGGGCTGGATCGGGCTGAGGTCGGTGCCCAACACTTCTGATTCCGGGTTCCTATCTGCAAACTCTATAGCCCAGATGCCCGTCCCGGTGCCGATGTCAAGGACGCGATGGGGCTTGGAAATGGGGGCCAGGCCAAGTTCGTTGTTGAAGATGCGGAGGGCGATCGTATGCTGTAAGTCCAGGCGGCTTTGTTCTTTCTAGCTAAAATTTAGTAATCAGGGTCTGTTTGGAATTTGCGGCGTTGCAAACCTCGTCGTTGGGTAGGAAATATTCTAAAGCATGTTGTCAGTGAGGTGTACGGGGCAGCCTTTCACGGTATTAACTCACTGCCTTCCTTGTATCTGTGATACGTCCTGCCAAACTCTTCCACAAACCTGTACACGCTCGATGTAACCGAGGCAGACGACGAATCTCTATCGGCATCGACACCCAAAGCTGAATCGGCGTCGCTGAGACCAGTGTCAATGCTCAGTGACACGAGAGCCCTGTTTTCAACGTGCGAAGCGTTCAGCTCTCCAAGCGCAGCGGCTGTCAGTCTACTGGATCCAGCATTGTCAACTGCTGATGTCGCGACCTGGGAACTGCCGATGCTCCCTTGATCTAACATCCGCTGTTCCTCCCGGTCTGTGTCACCGAATTTGCGGCTTGGTGTTTCCATATTACTAGATGAACCTCGGGTTTGGCAGTGTGGAATAATTGTCGTCGACGAAATGCTCTGACAAGAATGAGGCGGCACAGCGACAATAGAAATAGAAATTGAAGACCACGGCGAAAGAAGTAAGGGTGTGCTCACAGAAAAACGCTGCCGCCATGGTATTAAATATTAATCCGCTCCACGTCCAATGGTAGAAAGGGGCTAAACACAAACGAAACTAGTTGCACGCCATCGTTGAAGACCCCGTGACGCTTACCTTAGTGGGCAAGCCAATGGCTGTTGTCTCAGTGAGGTATGACACTAGGCTCTGGCTTCCGCCCAAAATATCAGGGACTTGTCTTACAGTTGCTTGTTTTCGTCCAAATATGCACTTGGAGCATTTGACTACTAAAGCTCGAGCTGCATAAAGTCTGCAGTTGGGAATTCTAGAGAAACACACTTGATGTAGACGGACATGATCGTGTGATTGCTGGGTTTCAACTGTGAACGTACCCACTACTACAAAATTAGAGGAACACCAAGTACAGTCACTAACGTCCCAGTAACGATAAGTCCATCTAACGGTTTCATAAGATGCAGAGCCAGAGTCATTTTGCGAATAGTTAAATGTATACAAGAATGCATTTCTGAGAGCCTTATAGTGGATTCATTCACAACAGGCGGTGGACGTGTTCACTGGTCTTGATCAGAACCAACAGGCCAGCGCAATCCCTGCCGTTAAGTGAAAGAAACCCGGCTTTTGAAATTTCTTGCTGTACAGCAAGTGCGATTTGTTTATGAGGATGTATGGCAAACAGATAGTGGCTGCTATACGTGCGAGGCAAATATATCTATAGAAGCAACGCAATGCAAGTGCCTGTAAAGCCAGTATCTCTTTACAAGCATTCGTGGCTAGAACAACACCGAAGCGAACGGCTAGACTATCGCCTTTGCTCTCAACAAGCAGGGTTATCTTAGTAGGGGCTGGGTAGTGGCGTTCCACAAGGCGTTTTTAACGCTTGGTTCTGCTGCTGGACTCTGGGCTGCTTTCTGGAAAGACGAGACAAATAACAGTGGCGATGGTTGACGGACTACGTGTATCTCAGCAACATGTAGCACTGTAAAATTCATGGTTGACAAGAGCAAGAGCGGTGGTGGGAGTAACCAAAGGAGCCGTTTTCAGTGAGGTAATCAAGGTAAAGTGTAGGTATATCACAAGGGGGTTGTGATACGGTTAACCGTACGTATCAATAGGTAAGTGACGAATAAGGGGTTCTGGTTCAATTATGCGTAACTAAGAAGTGTAACTATTGTGGGCCGCCTGGTTGAATAGGCAGTGAAATACACCGTTAGCTGTAGTGGATACTACAGCTAAACTACGGCTAATAGCTGTAGTAGGTTTAGCGATGCTCAGTATTGTAATACTAGTAACTTTCTCTTATAGCGAAAGTGCTAACAAAATACCCCTTTTTTAAGGGATAATAACGAGGGTCTTTTGCCTTTATGAATCGTCACGTGTAGGATACTTATCTATTTATCTATACCTTTACTATCCTATTAGTAATAAGCCCCTCTAGCGCTTTGTTAGGTAATAACTTTATGAATCCGTTAGCTAGGTTATTACTACTATAAATCTATTATATCTTATAGATCTTATAGCGTTTATATAACTAGTAGAGAGCTATTATATTAATTATAAGGCGCTTCTCTTTAGTAGTACTAAGTTTTATAAGGTATTTATAAAGGGAGTACAAATTAGTATAAATAACTATAGGTATCTATAGTATCTTAAGTTGGTTTATAACTATTATAAGGGTGGTTTCTACTATGTAAGCAATATCTACCCTAGCGACTATTACGTATACCTTAGAAGTAAGAACGCTATAGGTAACTCTCTTATACTTTATTAAACTAAAGTAGACGATATTACTATTAATAGTAAAGTAACTATTATTATTAGGGTTTTTACTAGTTAGTTTATTACTCTCCTCTTTATTTATAAGGATAATAATAAAACTAAGTTAGGATATAAGATTTTAGTTATTTATAAAGGATCTATTAATAAAGATAAATAGTTTTATAGTTATAAGGTAAATAGGTATAAAGTAAAGTCTATAGTTAAGGTTACTTATTTACTACGTAATATAGCAGTTAAGATTTCTAATCTCTTTAGC
Source organism: Colletotrichum cereale (assembly GCA_034509685.1). Taxonomy (NCBI): domain Eukaryota; kingdom Fungi; phylum Ascomycota; class Sordariomycetes; order Glomerellales; family Glomerellaceae; genus Colletotrichum; species Colletotrichum cereale. The sequence continues at coordinate 11,357 of JASUDE010000422.1, read as the reverse complement.
TATAGGGGATTAGTGTTACGCTATAACTAAGTAGTTAAAGTAGGCCTTAGGCTAATAGATTAATGTAATATACGCCTTATGTATACGTTATTTAACGTATTACTAAAGAGCTTATAGTAAATTAGGGTTAATAGGCTGTAATTACTTACCTTAGCCCTTTTAGTAGAGAGTAATTTCTCTATTAGTTCTAAGTAAAAGCATGCTACTATTAAAGGTAATAGTTTAGCTAATATTAAGGAATTACTTTAGTTTTATTATAAAAGTAGCTTTCTTTAGTTTAACGTCTTTATAGTAGGAGAAAGCTTTATCTATAAGGCTAATAGTATTATTAGTCTATATACTAATTAACCTAAAATTCTTATTATCTATAGAAGAAATAAGTAGGTAAGGGTTAAAGGTTAATATATCTATCTAGAGATTCTCTCTATAATAGGTGCTATATATTACTTACTAGTAAGTCTCTACCTCTAGGATGCTATATAGAGGTCTTATAACTTTTATAATAGTATTTAGTAGGTAAAGGTAGCGTATTTCTATAGGTAGGTAGGTAAGAATTACTTAGTTAAGGTTAGTAGTAGACTAGGTATACGCTTAAGTAATATTACGTAGCTAAAGGATATAGCCTTTATAAAGTAAAGATAAAGTAAGTATAAGTAGTAGCTATTAAGCTATTTACTAAATAGTTAGTAACTACGTAAGAATTATAGCCTTACTATTATTAGTATACTCCTAAATTATAAGATATAACTTCTTATAGGGTTAGTCCTTTTTACTTTTTACTTTATAGACTATTTATAACTTAAAGATCTATATTCCTCTATGTTTTTTTTATTATAAATAACTATATAAAATATACTATAGTCCTTAAGTCTTTTTACCTCTATAGAGTTAGAGTAGATAAATAGCTTACTAGGCGTAGTAATAATACCTTTTTTATATAATTTTACTATAAGGGTGTAGTTTTTTACTTCTTTAGTAGTAAGAAAGGTGTAACTAATAATAAAGGTATTAAGGGAAACCTTAGTAATAAAGGTAGTAGGGGTTTTTTTTAGTCTACTATAACCTCTTTATAGTAGTTATTTTAATGTAACTATAATAGTATTATAAACCTCTTTACTTAGCTAGGGGCCTAGCGTAATAACTTCTTATACTTATAGCTTATTAGTTAGTTAAAGGTTAGTATTATTAATAGTACTCTCTTAGTCTTCCTCTTCTATATAGTAAGGTTTAATAATAGTTATATAGAAGTCTTTTAGGCTATAGGGAAGTTTAATAGTATAAGTATAGCTATTATTAGTAATAAGCTAAAATAGACCTTTCTATCTATATTTCTTACGCTATATATATATAAGGGATTAAAGTAGAAGGGCTATAGTAGCTATAGTATTTAGGTTGTTCTATATAGTAAGCGCTTTATTAACTTATCTTTTTATATAGATTTAGCGTACTTCTTCTATTACTTTTTTTATAGCTTCTACTTACTACTAGGTTATAGGTAATAGGGGGGAATTAATAGTAATATAGGGGTATATACTAAATATAAGGAGGGTAAGGATAAGGCTGTTTAGGCTAGTAGTATTATTAATTACTTTTACTATAAGTTAAAGTGTAATTTTAGGTTTAGTACCTAATTTACTATAAATTACTTTATAGGTATAGTAAAGAGTAGTATAATACTATTTAACTTTACTAATACTTTAATAGGCTTTAATAGGTATTTCTTTTACTTTAATAAATAACCTTTAGGTAGTGCGTTTAAACTTAGCTATATAAAAGTTAAGGCTAGCGTTTATAATAATCTAGTCTAGTAGATTAAGGTATACGTTAATCTAGTATATTTATAGTGCTTCTTATATATATTTTATAGTAATAAAGTATAAAAACCTTATTACGTTAAATATAGTAGCTTTATTAATAACGTAAAGTATTAGCTTATTACTATTAAGATATATTATATCTATAAGAATCTTATAGTTAAACTCTTAGTTATTATAAAGGGTGAATTTAAACCTTCTTAGGGTTTTTACGTTTAGCTAGTAGTAATAGTAGAATTTATTAATCTCCTTAATTAATAAGATTTCTACTGTTTTACTAGTGTGCTAAAGCACTTTATAAAGCTACTAAACTAATAGGTAGCTAAATCTATAGTAAATCTACTGTAACTTAGTATTAGTTAGATAGTGATTTACTACGCTTTACTTAGGTAGTTTTAAGAGTATCTATATATAACCTTATTTATAGATAATAGGTATAACTATCTTACTTTTAATAAGTAAGTTAGTAAGGTTATTAAATCTAATACTATTATTATCTATATCCTTTAGGTAGAAAAGAAATAGTATGTCTAAGGTTATAATATAGAAGGTAAGTTTACTAATTAGCGTAAGTACTTTTATAGCTTTAAGGGACTTAAAATTCTTACTACTACTAAAGTAAATACTAGCTTTACTAGCGTAGGTTATATTAAGTAGTAGCTTTATATTAAGGTGCTTATAGAGGGTATAATATTACTATTAACCTATAGTTAATATATAGGCTACACTAGTGTTAGGTATAATACTTTAGAAGGTTATTATAGTATATTAGTTATTAAAGGTAAATACCTTATTATTACTATTACTTTTTATAGTAGGCTTATAGTAGAGAGGGTTATTATAGGTAATTACGTAAAGGGTAGCCTAGTTATAAAGTTATTTAAAGACTTTAGGGCTATTAACTGCTTTTTTACTATAAAAGGTTATAGATATAAAGAAGGTATTATTACTATAGGGGCTAGTATCCTTATTACTACTTTTATACTTCTCTTTAGTCTTATTATAGGTAGTAGCTTTTAGTCCTTTATATTCTATAAGGAACTAAGTGAATTCTAGTAAAGTCTTTATAAAATATTAGCTTTTATATCTCTAGAAGAATACGTTACGTTCTTCTATTAAATACTTAGTTAACTAATAGCTAGTCTTACTATAGATAAAGTACTTCTTTATAGTGAAATTCCCTCTTTTATAGGGTTTTTTATATAGACTATACGTATAGTTATATTACTATTACTATAACTAATAGCTATTATAACTATTATACTTATAGTTAACTTAGAAGTAGTTATCTTCTTTTTAGGTCTAGCTAGCGTAATACTACGCTTTAGCTTTATAAATTACAACTATATTACTTACGCTATTACGAAGTTATACATATAGCGCGTTATATTTTACTAGTAGATTAAGGAGTGCTATAGCGTACTTAGGGATACCTTAGTAATAGGCTATTAATATGTTATAATACTCCTTATTACTTAGAAGTCTATGTTATTTTACTAATTTTATAAGTAAGTTTACTTTATTAATAAGGAGGTTAAAGACCTTAAGCTTGTTTTTACTAAAGTTCTTATAGGTAACTAGTTTAAAGTTAATATAGTAAAGCTTAGTTATATAAACTTAGTAGACTTTATCTCTTTTAAACTAAGCCTTAATCTCTACTATTAATATATTAAAATTACTAGTATACTTATAAAGGGTAGTAAAGTAATACTCTTATAGTTTACTAGTAAGTATTACTATAATTATAGTACTATATTAGCTATAATTTATACCTACTTACGCGTAGAGATTAATAAAGATAGGGAGTTTTAAGTTAATAGTTTTATAAGGACTAGCGCTATACTTTAATACAGTATTATTAGAATAAAGCTTAGTAAGGTTAGTTATCTAATAGGCTGTAATTTTACTACTTTTAGTTATTATAGGGAGATTTATAGTAATAGCGCTTATATAGTAACTAGGTTAGTAACTTTCTTTAGGTAGCAGTAGCGTAAATTCTGTATTAAGATATAAAGATTCCTTAATAAATAGGGTTTCTATATATTCCTTATGTAGTTCTTATAGTAGGCTTATAGTTTTCTTTTAGCTATTTTATAATCCTTTAGTTTAATAGTTTAATAGGTATAAAAAATTAAAGTTATTAGTAATCTTATTATAGAAATTGTTATCTTTAATTCTTTTTTAGAAGCTTTTAGACTTTTTTATAACTAAGTTAATTATCTTTTTATTCTATATAGGGAAATCCTTATAGTTAACGAGTTTATAAATTTTACTTATAATATTAGAATTACTACTTTTTAGGATTTATACTCCTTATTTTATAAGGAATTTATAAAACTTAATAAGTAGGTTTTTATCTATAGTGTGAAAATCGTTTTTTAACTATTTACTAAAGAATAAATAGATACTATTTTAGAGGTTAGCTTTAGTTACGTTTATTTTAGTAAAAATCGTTATTCTATAGATAATAATAGTACCTAACGCTTTTCTATAGTTATTACTTAGGAGGTTGTTAGGTATTTTGTTAATTTGTGTGATACTGTTATAAAACAAGGTAGATAGATAGGCTAGAGGAAGACATCCCTATAGGTACGTGTATATTTATATACCTATAGAGTATATAATCCTTTACGCTATTAACCTCCTCTAGTAGGAAGGTTAACTATAATAATACCTTACTTCTAAGACCTACCTTTTATTCTATAACCTCTATTTAGTTTCCTTATTATTACTTACTTCTATTATTCTTTACCTTTACACTACGTTACTTTATAAGACGCTAGTGTAATACTCTACTACTATTACAGCCTAACTATTCCTATTAGATCTAGAACAGCTACTAAGAGGGCTATATTAAGTAGTAGTATAACTACTTTAGTTTATACCTTATAATATTTTCTTTTTCTTTACTAACTTAAGGTAAAAATATACCTCTACCCTAATAGAAGTTCTAAGACTTTAAAAGTAGTATAAGTAAGCTCCTTTAGCTAGGGTATATTACTAAGTTATAGTAACTATATATATAGCTTAAATAGTTCCTATTATATAAAGTTATAAGGAGTTTTTCTAAAAGTCTATAAGATAATATCTTTAACCTTATATTTATAGAGTTTAATAGTAATATACTATACTATAGAACTAATAGGTAGGATATAGACTTCTACTTAGATAATAGATATACTAATAATAACTACTAGGTTAAATCTACTATTAAGATAGTAAAAAGGATTATTAATAACGTAAGATAAAACCTAGTAGTTTCCTTAAGATTATTTACTAACGGATTACCTATACTACTTTTATAAATAAATTCCTAGACCTCTTAGTTATTAGAAAACCTAGTTATACTAAAAAAGAAGATAACTAAGTAGGTTCTAAAACCCCTAAGGAAAATTCTTCCTTAACAACCTAACTTAAGGGTTAATAAGACTATAGGAGAATTCTATAATAGATATAAGGATAGCCCTCCTATAGCGTCTCTACTTAAGGTATTAGAAGATTCTAATATAACGTAGCGTTTACTAAAAGGCAAAAAACTAAAAATTATAGTTTTACCTAAGTAGAATACTAGCCTACTAATAGAATAATACTAAACGGCTGGCTAGCTAATTTAACTCCCTCTAGTATAATATAATATATAATAATAGTAAACCTTATTACTACTAGCTATAGGGGTCTAATAACTACCCTTCTTAATATAATTCCTAATACTTAGTAGTTTTTTAGCTAGTATAAGTTACTACCCTTATGGACTAGGTATATTAGGCTTTTAGCCTACTTAGATACTGCTAGGTCTAGCTTATTAACCCTCTCCCTTAGGGTAGATAGTATATATACCGCCTTACCCCTAAGGACTAGCTATATACCTAATACCTTTAGTTATACTACTATACTTAGGTATACTACTAAACGTCTCTATATAAAAGATATACTTTACCCCTTTAGATATAATAGTAAGGTAGATATAAGTATTTCCTTACTACCTACCTCCCTAATAGCTAGGGATTTTAACTTCCTAGCTGTTAATACCTATAGGAAGGTAAAAATAACTAATAGTAAATATCCCTTATCTAGTAGTAGTACTAATACTACTACTAGATATATCTTAGTTTATAGACGTATTCTTTTACACTATAGTATACTAAATATAAATCTTTAGGATATTATCTAATAGTATAAACACCCTAAGATATACCTTAACCTATTTATAGATACCTATAGGGGTTAGTATCTTTTAGCTAGATACTAATATAAAGCGTTACTTACTAAACCCTATTTTTTATAACTACTACGTAACTTACTATTATAACGTAGAGTTATAGACCTAGGCTGTTAAGGTAGTATACTATAATACCTTATTACTATAGTACTTTAGTTAGATAATTTACTAGTACTTTAGGGGATAAGCCTAAAACTAGTAGGAATTTTAACTTATAACTAAAGAATAGTAATAGCTAGGATAGTAAGGATAGGCTGCTATTACTTAATAGATTAGAGAATGCTTTAGCCTTACTTTAGTAGATACTAAAAAGTAGTTTTAGGAAAACCACTTTACTATAGAGAAAATTAATAGCTAAAGTAATATTTATATATTTACTTAAAGCTACTTTAAGCATGTAAAAGCATAAGAAGATTAAACCTAACGTTAATAGCTAATAAGGTTTTATAATAACCTTACCTTATAGCTTAGATAGTTCCTTTATAAGCCTAAGGATAATAACTCCTTAGATAGATATATTACCTACGCTAAGGAATAACGTAAAGCACTATAAGATATAACACCTAGATCCTAATACAACCTAGTATACGTTAATAACGCTACTAACTATAATAGTAAAAATATAGTATACTAGGGAAACGTAATAGTTTACCTAGGAGCCTTATAGGCTAGTTACTTAGAACCTTATAATAAAGACCTCTCTAAAGATAATAAGGAAGAGACTATATTTTAGAGATTAGGTAGTAGGAACGATTAGCGTAGTTAAGATAACTATAGATATTATAAAAATTACTATAGAAACTATAGAGGATACTAATCCTATAATAACTACTAAAAAGAAGACTACTAAGATAATACTAAACGTTATATAAAAGATTAACAACCCTAGCGGGAAGTTAAGTAAGGAGGTAGATAGAAATAACGCATACGTTATACTTAAAAAATTAATAGGCGTAATAATATATAATTTATATAGGAAAACAATAAGAACGTTTAGATTTATATTAATAAACTTATAGATAATAGGTATATCCTTAAAGGTACTAAAGAAGTCCCCTTACGTAAGATAAAGAGTATAAACTTTATTACCCCCTCGTTAGAGTAAGAGGCACTATTACCTAAAGAATAAGAGGGGGTTATTAAACCTAGTAATAACTACACCTTATTATAAAGTAAGGTTAAAGAGTACCTTACTTAAACGCTTTTAGATAATAACTCTTTAGCTATAATAGTAACGCTTTCTATACTATTAGTTTCCTTAGAGGACTTAGTTATAGAACCTAATAGAGGAATAAACTAACATAATAACACTATAAATTTTACCTTTTAACTAAAAGAAGTCTTTAAGGTAGTTATTAAACCTAATAAGAAATATAGACGCTATAAGCGTACTTATCTTTAGATTAAGGTATATACTAATAAGAACTTAGAAGACTACTTTATCTATATTAATATAGGAGTATTAGTTATCTTAGTAAAGTAAGAATAGGTAAAGAAGTTTACTAAGAATTTAAGATTTTTACCTATAAAGCTATAAAGAGTAGGTGTAGTTAGGTTATCTTTTACGCTTTTAGAAAACGTTACTTTTAATATATATATTATTAGTATAGTAAAAGGTGTAGAAGTAAAGGTCTATACTATAATAATAGCTAGAGTTATAGAGAAACTCCTAGCCTAATTACTTTTAGGAATACTGTTTTATAATAACTATAGTATAGTAGTAGATTTTAATAAGAAGTAAGTAAAACTTTAATCTTCCTATAATATAATAATCCCTACTATAGTTAAATACTACTACTTAGTATTATAATAGATTACTTCTTAGTTTATAGTAACTATTAAGTTAGAAAAACTTAAGTATCTTTTTATAAACTTTATTAACCTCCTAGAGAGATCTATAGAGGATAGGAAGTAGTAACTATACTATATACACTCTAAATATACGTATATCTTTAACGCTATTACTAATTTAAAAACCCTAAAAGTTATACTAGTGTATAATAATATAGTAGAACTAATAACTATTAAGAAAGGTATAAAAGTAGTGTAAATTGCTTTAAACTAAGGTAAAAAGACTACTTAGGTAATTAGTAAGAATACACTAGATACTATCGCTTATAGCGATTTAGTAAATTTCCTTAACGTTACTAACGAATTCCTAGACACTATAGGAGAGTTTACTATAGGAGTAAATAACGCTAAAAAAACCCTATAGGATATATTAATACTAAAGGAAATACTAAAATATAGTATAATAAAGCCTAAAATATATTTAGTAATAGTTAATAAATATAGTATAGAAATCTATATAAATAATAAAAAGTTTACTAGTAAGATAAAGGTAGTACTTAATAAATACTATATCTACTATAATAGAGGGATAGTACTTATTCCTAATAAGGACTATATAAAGATTAACCTTATTAAGGGATAGTAAAACTAGAGGTAGAATATCTAGGTCTTCCTATTAGGTCTTAAGGATATAGAGTTCCTTAACGCCTATTAGGATAAATAACATAAGTTAGGGAAGATTAGTTAGTAATAAGGCCTTACCTTTATTATATACCCCCTCTTTATTATATAGAAATACTATACAGATAGGAAAAAGGATAAAGGCTAAGTAGTTATAAATATATAACCTCTTAATAAGTAGGTAAATCTAGACGTTTACCTTCTTCTAAACTAAAATAAAATTATAGGCTGTCTAAAAGGTAAGAAACGCATAATAATATTTAACGCTACTATGTTCTTCTACTAGCTTAGCATATATTCTAAGCACTAGGATAGAATAGTAATAATTAGTCCCTATAGGCTTAAGTATTTTAATATTACTATTATAGGATTTAAGAATTCCCTAGCGTACGCTTAGCGCTTTATAGACTAACTATTCTTTAAGTATTAATATTTTATCTATATATATATTAATAATATTATAATCTTTAGTAACTTTAATAAAGAGTACCTCTAGTATATAGAGATAGTCTTAAACATCCTTAATAAATACTAAATCTATATTAATATAAAAAAGTTTTTTACTAGCTTCCTTAGTATAAAGCTTTTTAGTTACGTTATAGATAGTAAGGGTATCTATAAGATAGATAATTATATTTATACGTTTAAAAAGCTAGTTTTCCTATATAGCTTACGTAACCTTAAGATATATCTTAGGATAGGTAGCTAGCTTTACGTAAGGTTACCTTAGTTTAATATAATTACGTTACCCCTTTAGTAGAGAAAGATAAAATTAGTAGCCTAACTAAGATAAGACGAAGTTATTAAGCTAGGTACTATACGCTAGGTAAAAGTAAAAATCGTTATAAAAGAGATATTTAACCCCTTACCTAAGGAGATTAATATATAAAACGCACTATAGGAGAAACTCTATAACTAGGTAATATAATATTACTATAACCTTAAGAAACCACTATTCTTTAAGATTAATACGTGTATTAGTAGATTTAGGCTTATAGTTTTCTAGTTAGATTATAACTAGAATAGTAAAAACATACTTAGTATTAACGTAAAGACGGAACACGTTAAACCTATCCTTTTTCTTTCTTAATCTATAATAGTAATAGAGAAACGTTTTAGTACTATAGAAGCTAAAATTATAGCTATTATATAGGCTATAAAGAAGCTTAGAAAACTAGTATAATCTAACTACTATAAAGTTAATATTCTTATAGACTATATAGTAGCTAAAAGAATTATTACACACACGTTACTAAGAACCCTTAACTTAAATAAAGCGAATCTTAAGCTTATAAACGCTACTAACTACCTCTCTTAGTACTACCTAAAGATTTTTTATATACTAGGTAAGCTAAACGTTATACCTAATATACTTTCCTACCTACTAGTTATAAGACCTAACCTATCTAAGTATTTCCCTTATAAAGATAAACTTATAGATATTAATAATAATAACAATATAGATATAGTAGCTATAGCATAGTATATAGGTAATAAACCCTTAGAACCTAAGAAAGCTACTATAACTATAGTGTAAGTTAATAATAAGTTTACATAAGAAATTATTAAAGGATACTAAAGTAATAAGAGGCTAAGGAATTTAAGGAATTAGATTTAGTAAATATAGGTAGATAGACGTAACTATATAACTCTAGATAAAGTAGAAAGAGACTAATAATTACCTTAGGAAAAGTAATAATAACCCTAGGTAGCTATCCTCCTATAGGAAATTAATAACTATAGACTAATATTCTATATATCTATAGATAAAATAAAGAGACTCTATATCCTAAAGCCTTTAGTAAGAAGGGTTTTTACTCTTACTTATAATAAGAAGTTTTACTTTAGGCGTAAGAAAATACTTATAGAGCTTTAGAACTTCTATATCTATAGGAAGGTAAAGCTTATTAAGATATATATTACCTATTACCTAGTATACTAAAGTAACTAAATAAATTACTAGAAACCTATTAGATCCCTTTAGCTTATTATAACGCTTAGTATCCTATATTACACTATATCTATAGACTTTATTATAAATATACTAGAAGTCTTAACCTAAAATAGCTTCTAGGTATTACCTAAGTTTAACGTGTTTAACTACCTCTATACTATAATATATAAATTAAGTAAGAAAGTTCTGCTTATCTTAGGTTACACTAAGTATAAAGCTTACTAGTAAGCCTAGGTATTTCTTTAAACGCTTATGTTATATAACTAAGGCCTACTAAACGCTATTATTAGTAATTATAACCTAAAGTTTATTTTAGTAGTCTAGGTAAAGATCTTTAAGGCCTTAAAGGTAAAATTACTTATATCTACTACGTATTACCTCTAAACTAATAGGTAGAGTAAGAGGATAAATTAGATAACTAAGATTACTATTTATTTTTATACGTATACTAACCCTAACACACTATAGATTAATATTCTACTATCCCTCTAATACTCTTTTAATAACTTACTTACTATAATAATAGGCTAATTACTAAACAAACTAGTACTTAGGTTTTACTTTAGAACTATATTAAAGCACGTTAGTAAGGAGGGGATCCTATTAGAATTAATTAACGTATTACGTAATACTTACTAAGTAGAAGCGTAGACTCTTATTAATATAGTAGGAGTAATAAGAAAGGAGTAATATAACTAATACTATTACCTAGTGAATTTTACTATAGGTAATAAGGTATTCCTCTACCTTAGTAGAAGATATTTACTACCTAAAAAACCTAAGAGGAAGTAGTTTCTATAGCATACTAGACCTTTCTATATTACTTAGGTAGTTAGGCCTAGCGCTTATAAACTTAACTTACTAGCCTACTAGAGAGTTTACTTAGTAGTATTAATAA
>JASUDE010000421.1:19268-42034 GCA_034509685.1 Colletotrichum cereale | reverse complement strand
GGGGGGGTCGAATCTGGGTGTGAAAGATACTTACCAGGTATGAGCACCTCGGTCGGCACGTTCAGGACTCTAGGACGTCCCCGGAAGTCGAAAATGATGTGCTCCTTGGGCACCGCATCAAGATTGATACCCATCTGGCCGTCGTCACACCGACCCCACACCAGGACCCGTCCGCTCTTTGTGCAAGCAATGGAGTGGTGGAGTCCGCATGCGATATGGAGGATGTCGTAGTCTTCCAGACTCTTGACAATGGTTGGCGATATGATGGTCGTGAACCCGGTAGTCTCTCGGGTTGGGATGCCGCATTGGCCAAAGTTGTTCAGGCCGAAAGCCCAGACCTTGCCGTCGGTGTCGATGGCGAAGCTGTGGTGCGACCCCGCAAAGATGCTGGCCGTCTTGTTCCTGGGTAGGCCTACGCGCTGGGGGGTTAGGGTCTCGAAGCGGCGACGCTCCAGGACGCGCCTCCCCAGCTCGTTCTGTTCCCCCGAGCCCCAAGCAAAGACGTTGCCGTCGTTGGTCAGAGCGAGGATGTGGTTCGCGCCGCCGGCCAGCTCCATGACGTTCTCGAGACCCGGAATGCGCACGGGCAGTCGCTCCGTGGTCTTGGGGGGCTTCTCGTGGAGGAAGCCAAAGTTGCCGTCTCCCCCTGCAAAGCTTCCCCAGCCGTAGACGGTCCCTTCCGTCGTCAAGGCGAAACAGGCGCTGTTGGTCGCCGCGAGCTGCGCGATCTCGACGTCATGCTCGAAGGGTACCTGGCCCGGCGTGCTGTAGAAGGGATCCAAGAGATCCTCGGCGGCTTCTTCGGGCGTATCCGGCAACCTCGCCCGGCCCAAGGCCCCGTCATCGTTGACGCCCCACGTCAGGACCTTGCCGTCGCGGGTCAAGGCTGCGCAGTGCATGCCGCCCGCCGAGACCTGAACAACGCCGACGGTGTCCGGGGAGAGCAACTTGTCGGCGAGGCGGGGTTTGGGGGCCTCGGTGACGCGGGGGCCGAGGCCGAGCTCGCAGTTTTCACCGCAGCCCCATACGGCAACATGGAGTACCTGCATTGGTCTCTCGGGCCGCAGCGGGGTTTCCCTGTTGATTTTTGGGGGGGCCGGGTCGGATTTGGGGCATGGTTGTTGCTGCGCACGCTGCTGGATGGAACGGTGTAAGTCACCGTGCGATGTTCAGACGGAGTGTAGGTTTGCTTACCTTTGCGCGAGAAGGTAGTGTCGTCACCATTTCAGAGAAACTGATGCGTATATGTGCGGCTTCCAGTATGTACGTCAGTAGTCCAAAGAGAATATGACCTGATGTCCTTCTGCTCTGCTCATGTTCGACGTCGACCGCCTCGTGCTATTTGTATGCCATCCTGACCTCCAAAGTTCAGACCACCCCAGGCAGCAGCTTATATCAGCAAGGGCTTAGTCAACCAAGGCGGTCCTGCACTTTGGCGCAGCTGGTGCCTGGACCAACTGACCAATCATGGCGATGCGTCTCTTTCTCCGAGCAGAGCAGACAGAGAGAGGTTGAACCCATTTTACCAGGACAAGTGAGATGGATTAGTCACCGCCGATGACAGATGCACACATAATGATAGGACGTGCTGTTAAGAAGTTCTGTGCGACCTTGAGAGGTAAAACAATATTGGATACGCATCTCGGCAGTTGTTTAGACGTCAGACTAACGAAGGAGGATGAGGAGATGCTTCCTATATAATGTGGCGGTTCTCTCCACCAAGTTGCGAGGGTTTCTTCGAGAGTGTTCGACCCAGCGGCTCTAGCGAGATCGATCCCCCTGGTCGGTGTTGCTGTTTTCCCCCCCGCAGCAGTTGACAGCATCACCCCTGTCTTGGGTGGACGGACCGTCACCGACTAGACGAACCAAGTGCGGGAGGCCCGTCGGGTGTGGATATTGTTCTGTTTATGGATATAGTCAACCGGAATACAGGCCAAAGGATACGAGTCCAAGGCTTGGGACTGCAACCCATCCCAGTTCGGGTATCACCGCAGTACGTACGGATATATTAAGTAGTATAAACCAGGTCCACATGTATAATTCTAGCTTCATAACAGGGAAGAGGGGGGGAAGCAAGCCCGTTCACAACATGGGGAAAAAAAACAGAAAAAAGGCGAGCTCCCCTCTTACATCTCTCAGAGCAACATTTCTCTTGTGTCCCGAACGCAAAGCCCCGATCCGCAGCCAAAAAAAAACCCCCCCCCCAATCCTCCGAAAAATGCAGTTCACGACCGTCGCCGCCGGCCTCCTGGCCCTCGCCGCGACCGCCTCGGCGAGCCCCGTCATGGGCACCATCAAGATGTTCTACGACCCGGCCTCCAACTGCAGCGGCCGCCCGATCCCCTTCGAGGGCACCGGCAAGTCCCTCGCCGTCCCGCTCGACTTTGTCGACCAGTGCCTCACCATCCCCGCGGCCGTCGACAACCACACCTACGAGAGGTTCTCTGCCACCGGGCAGAGCCCGGCCTTCAGCTGTGAGTTTTTTCCCCTACCGAGGGGGGGGGAGAAGAGTATGTGACTGACTGTCGTTTTTGCCGCGGATTAGTTGAGCTGTACACCGACGCCGACTGCAAGAACCTCGCTACGAACGCCACCAATGCCTGCGTTTCTAAAGTCGGGTCTTATATCGGCCGTCGCATCGACGGCAACTAGGCGTGGACGCAGGCCCGCGACATCGGCACCGGCCGGGCGCCGCTTAGGGGTCGCCCCCGGTCCCCTAATCACGAGATTTCTCATCCGGCACTCATGACATGATCGGGGTGTGATATGCTGCTGAGATCAACGAACAGTATCGCTGTCTGGCATGACTTATTCTCCAGTAAGGGTCAGAGAGGAGGGGCTCGTAATCCAAGCGCTTACAAAGAGCTGCGCTTGAACCTGCTCACGCAGGGTGAGAGCCGGAGAGGTAGCCAGGACACCACTTCGTAATTAGACATGGCATAGATGCCATGGAGGATGGTGGTCTCACAACTGGCTTTGTTTAATGATATCCTGAAACTCACGAACTCAATAATAAGAATTAGCTATAAGCCTCCTATTTTATCTCCCCGGGTTTCTCTGGTTCCGCCCCCTGCCTCCGCCATCGAGTCACTTTCACTTATGAGCATGAGCTCAGGCCAGACCAGGTCCGGCCCATGTAATGGTTCGTCCTGGTACAGGATGAAGCATGTGGTCATCAAGGATGGTGGGGTTCTTTGTATAGACGATAGCCCGAGTACTCGTGCTGTCTTGTTGAGAAGTGGACATCCCCGCGCTCACTTATGGGATGTGGCCTACTACCAACGACTATTGTCTATTACACGAGCTTTCAAGATCACTGCTTCCAGGGGACATCCAGGACACTATCGGTTCGAACAGAATTGTAACCCAAGAGGTCGGGCTTTTAAACATACGTGGAGGCTGTAATAGATGTCTCATCTTTCTTCTCATTGTACTGAAGAGAAGAGGAGAGGGCCACCTCGCCAAACATGAGAAGTAACTCCACCCCTGAGCATCTGCTCAAGTGGACAGTCATCTTCCACACCAAACATCTCTCCATAATGTTGCGTCATCTTTCAAATCGGCCCAGACCTTGCCGCCTTGTAGGGCTGCCCCTCGTTCGGCGAATATCGTCATTTAGCTTGTATTGTTCGCTATGATACGGAAGGCCGCCTGATCACGTACATGTAATCCTGGCTTGGTGGGGTCTTGGCTGTTCACTCCTCGACCTCCGCACCGCATCCACCGGTATCAGCTCCGTCCTGGCCAAGTGGTTTCGTGGAGAACGAGAGAATAAAACGACGTTGGCAGATTGCTGCCTATGGTTGCGGCGGACTCCGTAGTTGCTGCCTATGGTTGCGGCGGAGCTTATGCCGTCAACTGCTCCGCCAATTTTCTTGGTAAGCACTCCTCCCTTGCGGTATCGCTGATCCAATCACACGGCTTTAACCAGAGTGCTAGCTTGATTTGGTCTCAGCCTGCTCAAAGTACTGATCATAGCATGGCGTTCTGGTGTGTATGTGTGGAATCCTGAAAAAGAAAAGCTCGCGGAGCTGCAGCATGCCGATAACGATCATGTCGTTTCAATTCAACATTGTTTAAAAACCGACTGTGTCCCCCACTCGGATCCCGTTCTCCTGGCGTTAGGTACTATTGTGTTGATTGATTCTTGCCAACTACTCCAACCCCCTCCCCCCTACACAAAAGCAACCATGTCGACAAAACTTCAGGCCGATGCTGCATTCGAGACCACGTTTCGAGGCTTCTTGTACCGGCAGCGCGTAGTGCCCACGTCCTTACCCCCCGATTTGCGTCTTACAGACCAGACCGCCGTCGTCACAGGGAGCAATGTAGGCCTTGGTCTTGCGGCGTCCCGGCAGCTGCTGGAACTCGGGCTCTCCCATCTGATCATGGGCGTGCGGTCCCAAGCTAAAGGGGATGCAGCAGCGAGCCAGCTGCGCAAGGACTTCCCGGGTTCCCAGGTGTCTGTTTGGATCCTCGACATG
Organism: Colletotrichum cereale; assembly: GCA_034509685.1. Taxonomy (NCBI): domain Eukaryota; kingdom Fungi; phylum Ascomycota; class Sordariomycetes; order Glomerellales; family Glomerellaceae; genus Colletotrichum; species Colletotrichum cereale. Next base: position 37,550 of record JASUDE010000421.1, on the reverse strand, counting down.
GAATCGTATGAATCCATCCGTCAATTTACCGACCAGTGCGCATCCCTGCCGCGCCTTGACATCGCGATCCTCAACGCCGGGTTGATGATGACATCGTACAAGCCGGTTGCAGGCACCGGCCACGAGACTACGATGCAGGTCAACTACCTCTCGACAGCGTATCTGTCTCTGCTGCTCGTCCCCGTCCTCAAATCCAAGAAGATCCCCGGCGCCCCCAGGCCGCCCGTGCTCAGCATCGTCGGATCCGATGCGGCGTACATGGCTTCCTTGAAGACGACAAACCCGGTGCTGCCGCAATTTGACGACCCCAAAGCCTACAGTGCGGGTCGCGCGTACATGAACTCGAAGCTGCTACTCGTGTTTTTCGTCGCGAAGCTCGCCGAGCTTGTCGACCCGAGCGACGTCCTGGTCAACATGTCTAATCCCGGTATGACTAAAGGAACAGCCTTCGGCCACGACGCCTCCCTTATCATACAGAAGACTTTTGGAATGATTCAGTATTTCCTAGCGAGGTCGCTCGAGGTTGGTGCTTCTGTGTACCTCAACGCGGCTTTGGTCCACGGCGCCGAGGGCCACGGGAGCTTCATCAGCGACTGGGCAATCAAGCCGTAAGTATATATATTGAGCCACCAAATTTCAGCGGACGTACCTGCTAACGGATATCAGATTCCCACCAATTTGGTACACGGAAGAAGGGCGAGAGCTTGGGGCGAGGTTGTTAGAGGAGACTATGAACGAGTTGAAGCCTGCCGGCGCCTCGTTGCCTCACGCAGCATAGCGTAGGAGCATTGCGAAAACCGTCGTCTTGATTGATTTGATTGCCATTTCATCATGTTGGCCAATCCAGTGTATTGGATTGAACTCAGTCGAAAAATCAGCAAATTCTCCACGTCATAGGTCGATTCTATTTATCAAAGGATAGCGCAGTACTCACTTACTCGTTACACCTGTATTGGATTTTCCAGTTCCGCGAGTTTGAACAATGAACATGCATCATCAAAATTATGGTGTACCTCTTCATCCTATCCACGAAATCGCCCAAGCGTGAGCCCTTGACAGTCGTGCGAGAATAGGAAACAGGGTACTGGTCATTGGGAGGCAAGACTAAACAGATCTCCGATTCGGGAAGTCGAGCTCTACAGAGTTTCTACGGCTCCTGTTGTATGGCATCATCTCAATATCTTCCCTCGAATACTCTGTTTTCAACACGCCGCGAGGAGTGAACTGAAATTCCTGCTCCTGCGAGACCTCCTGAGATTCCTGCATCCTGGCAATCGGCATGCCCTTAACAGAGCCAGTTCTCAGACTATTGCCGCGGTCATACTGATTGTTTCGTGTCTGCCTTGCTTCGAGCGTGTTCGACTGAGATGGCGACATGTTTCGTGGGTAGCTCCGCTGACTGGACTTCAACTCGCGGTATAACATCCTCCTGTGCAAGTACGCAAGAGTTAGTCCCAGAGATGTAGTGGCGGGAAAGCGAATGTAAACTGACAAGACAGGGACCGAAACCGCCATTATGGACACTGCGGGTTCCGCGAGAGTCCAAACAGTCAGGTCCACTCGGTCGTACGTGATATCCGTACTGGTCATCGACACCACCATCACCCCCTTCACGATACCACAAGCCCCGGCACTAACAATAAGTCAGCAGTGAATTTTCAGGTACATCGGAATACACATACATGGCACCTAAGCTCATTGCCACGGCGACACCAAGTCTCTCGCGCCGCTGCAGTGTCGCTCCCATGAGGATCGGCCAGGGGAGAAAGGCCAGAACGAAGTCCATTACGGCTGAATAATCTGCGACCACTGCGTCAACAACCGGGCTTTGATGTCCCCCACGGCTCACACAGACGTACAAGCAGAGAAGAGTTGGTATATGACGAGGCGCGTCTTGTCCCAGCATTCCCCAGGGACGCTGGGGTCCCAAACTTTTGCCAGCGGTGTGCATTTAGCAAAACCGAACATCCAGATCAGGTTCAATGTTATGTTTGTCGTCACAATAATAAATATTAAAAAGTATTTCAGCCATTCGTTGATGACGAGTCGGTATAACGTGAGAGCGAATGACGTTTTGCTCAGTGTCGTTGCGAGGAGGCCGAAGGTTGCGACGAGGATCGTGAAAAGGTTGATCGTCCTCTTGTTTCCATCGCTGATAGTCGCTATGTGCCGCCCGAACCCCAAAGAAATGATGTAGGAATTGATGGATACGGAAATCGCCAAGCTTGCCTTGGCAGATGACAGTACGAATCAGCGCGACTATTCTTTGGACGCAGGATGCAGGCCGACAACGGTTGGTGGACATACCCAAGCAACAATCAAGAAGTGATCATCCCACCATAAGCCCCGGCCGCGCCATATCTTGCAGTAGATACGGAGGAAAAGCAGTATGGCGCTTGTTCCAACCAATGACCAAGTAGACACCAGGAGCCGAGTGACCCTATCGTCGTCGGCCATGTTCGACGTGGCGGGACATACCTGATGCCGCGAGGTCCTTCGGAAAGCAGTCGGGCGTACCAAAGCTTTGTGGTAAGAGAGCAATAGAACAGCGACCGCCCTTCGAAGAGGCGACTGGGAGATGTGTACGTCGACTTAATAATACACGCCGGCCTGGTATGATCAGCGCTCCCAGAGACAAGGAGAACCCCGAGGGGGGGGGGATCAAAGTTTCTTTGTCCTCGAGCAAGCATTAGTTCGTCGGCTTTTGGGGGGGGATCAACCTGTGTTTATTACGCTATGTCCTCTCTCGAAACCGACGCGAAAGTTACGTACTCTGTATGTATGTGTAGGTACGCTTGGGCAGCCCGTGCTGTCTAATTAGAGATGATAATTAAAATACAGAACCCCCAAATTCCGGCTCTTTCAGCCCTTTTACAACCCAGCATCCGTTCAGCCGAATTCTTAAAATTTGTCCGATAAAGAGTAGTACAAGGTGGCCCTGCTGATTCCCGGTCCAGCTGTCTGATAACCTCGCGATTGCCAAAGAGAGGATATGCGTCTTGAACTGGCCCCAACACCTTGCTCGTCGCTTCTTTGACGTACACCATTGAGAAACGGTTATTCGGCATCAGGTACGGAAAGTGCAGGGATGATGACAAACTCTGATGATAGACTAATAGTTACCGTGTGCCAGTTGAGATGGTCGACAAACATCAAATGAAAAGTAAAGTATAGTAAAACCGGAGTGCAAATCCAACCAACCCCAAGTTATTTCAACGGGAATACGGTGAGTTTTCTTTCTTTCCGAATCATCAAGAGACCGGCCCAGTAAGTACCTACAGCCATTAAACTTGGTCATCCTACCCCACAGTATCGGCTGCACGCTGGGGTAGACTATCTAGTGCCGGACCCAAATGCTGGGTCATCGAGCGGGGTAGAATCCTTGTTTTACATGAACGCCAACCAACATGGGGTTAGCGACGGCGTGGCTGAGTCCCACCATCACGGATTGCTAAGCCAAAAACAGGAATTAGTCGTCTGGTGTTCCTTGACACTATACGAAACATGAGAAACCAAGAACGCGTCTTCCTTCTTTGAAGAACAGGAGGCGCTGTCGGCAAATATGTTCGGTAACCCATTCTGGATGTTGAGCGTGGTATTCTTGCTGCTGAGGGGAACGCTGGTGCGAGCGATGACGGCCCTTCCTCTCAAAACTGCCAGATTTATGCACACATCAGCCGGCAAAGTGTCACCCTATACGCCAATCGGTTGTGATTGTGCTAGGGGCATCATCAATTGGTGGAATGATCGGTGAGAGTTGGCCTACGGTGCCACGAAGAGCAGGCGCATCATATCCAAATCGGCTAGCAGCCTCCACTCCAGCGAAATTGTGTGGGAGTATCCGTAGTTTCTGGTCACGGTGCCAGAGGGGGTTTTTCCATGTGGATTGTTGGGGACATGAAATGATTGCCTCAAAACGACTTCCGTCTAGCCGAACAACTTGAAGATGCAGTATCTGATTTCACTGCGATTGACGCGAGACACGTCGTTGCTAGCCACTCTCTCCTTTGCTTTCAACATCTAGAAGCAGCGAGCATCCTTCGGCTCGGTTGAAACCGCCCAGAATGCGGCCACACGTGTTTAAACTCCTTCTGGTGCTCCTCTCGTGCTCGGACCCATCCGAGTGCCTCATACCAGTAGACCGACACCACAACGTTTCGCCTCCTTCCGTGCGCCTCGCAAACGGAACCTTCGTTGGCGTGCGGAACGAACAGTATGCGCAGGATTTCTTTCTAGGCATCCCATATGCAAAGCCCCCTATTGGGTCCCTCCGCTACGCGCCACCTCAACCTCTGAACGAGTCATTTAAGGAGCCGAAATCTGCCACCGAGTATGGCTGGATGTGTATTGGATACGGCTCCGATACCTCGAGCCTCGGCAGTCCGGTTTCAGAGGACTGCTTGACCATCAACATTGTCCGTCCGGCCGGAACTAAACCAGGAGACGATCTTCCGGTCGGTCTTTGGATTCACGGAGGCGTAAGTATTGAGAACTTTTCGATTAATAGAACAACGAAACGTCGCTGACTTTGGCCACCTCAGAGCTATGTCAACGGTGGATCTCGCGACCCGAGATACAATCTCTCTTATATTGTCGACCAGTCCGTCAAGAATAAGAAGCCCATAATCGCAGCTTCCATCAACTATCGTCTGTCCTATTGGGGGTTTCTCTTCAGCCATGAACTACAAGAGAGCAAGGCAGGTAACATCGGATTCAAAGACCAACGTCTAGCATTGCGATGGATTCAAGAAAACATTGCTCCTTTCGGCGGCAGCCCTGACAAGGTGACTGTCTGGGGCGAGTCCGCTGGGGCGCGATCCATTGGAATGCAGCTAATCGCCTACGACGGCAAGCATGACAACCTATTCCGAAGCGCCATCCTCCAAAGTGGCAGTCCAGTCGCCAGATTTGTCAGTGCTGATGCCTGGCAACCGTACTTCGACGCTCTTTTGCAAAAAACGGGATGCGCTGACGGCGATGCGGGTGCGCGGTTAAGCTGCCTGCAAGCACTGCCATGGCAAACTCTCAACGGGATCTTCAACGGCTCAAACCCTTTAGGGGTCATTGCTCCCGCCATTAGCGCTGTCGTGGACGGCGACTTCATCACGGCGCAAGCATCGACCCTTCTGCGGCAAGGTAAATTCGCCCCCGTTTCGCTTCTTCTTGGCAACAACGTTGACGAGGGCACCTCGTACGCAAAGCAGGGCATCAACACGACGGAAGAATTTCAATCGTGGCTCGCGAGCAGCCTGCATGTTAATACTACTCAGATTGCCGCCATCTCGGAGTTGTATCCTGACGACCCGAATGTTGGCATCCCCACATCCTACGCAGGTCGTCCTTCGGGCAATCTCACTCTCTTTGGTTCTCAATGGAAGCGCGTGGCGGCGGTCGCAGGAGACTACCAACATCATAGCGGGAGAAGGCTCCTCGCGAGCTCCTACGCCGGGGTCGGATTGCCAGTGTACTCGTACATGTGGGATGTTTATGTTAACGGCATCGCGCCAATCTATGGCGCCACGCACTTTCAAGAGGTCGCTTTCGTGTTCAACAACGTCCGAGGGCTTGGTTATGCCACCAACCCATTTGAGGGGAAGCCCGAGTCTTACGTGGAGCTGGCCGGCCTCATGAACAGGATGTGGATTGCTTTCATCCACAACAACGATCCGAATATTTGCGACGCAAAACATAAGAATGGCGTGGTCTGGCCACAATACACGCTTGGGCAGCCGCAAAACCTAGTGTTTGATACCAACTACACTGCACTAAGATATCTTGAACATGATGACTATCGGAAAGCACAAATTACTTACATGCAAGGAAGTGTGTTCTAAACGGTAACACGCTCCATCGTTTGGCCAAATCATGCCACATTTCAGAATTGCTGTGGAAAAATATCTATCGTTGCGGGCTCGGGGAAGCGGCGGGCCATTCATGCAACGTTCATAGCGAGCTGCTTCAAACATACAAACGTCTTTATTCGGCATTTTTCATATCAGAAACTCTGCTACCAAACTGGATCTCAAATCAGTGCTTGATCACGGAACTAGCTAACGTTCATAGTGCGTATTACAAATGGCAGAGCTACTCCGTAAGAGGTTGGTCCAAATTAATGCTTCAAGTTACCGAGAAAGCCTAGCATCACCAACCTTTCTTGTACCGCTACTCTTGTTGTACTTACATTACTCTTCTTGTACCTTTTTAACATTACCTGTTTCATTGCAGTCCGTATTGAAACTCCGAAAAACTAGTATATGTAAAGTTAGTCAGGGAAATAAGTGAGACGATACAGCTAGGGAGTCCTAGGGCAAGACAAGTGAAGAATATAATCATGCAAGATGCAATACAGCCAGTGTCTATATAATATCCCTTGATAGGATAAACACGATTAACCATCGTAGCTCATCTACCAGACTGTTGTTTGTGCCTTGATTCTCAACAAGTTAAAATGTTGAATACACTTTTGTCCTCAAGACCAAAGACTGTGCCAGAACAAGCGGAACATTATCAGCAGAATGCTTACTCAGAGTTCCATACTAGTGTTTTTTTTAACCACAAGGTATCCTAGTTGGCATGGTTCCCTTACGTTGCTCAAAAGTATAGCTCGTGATGTTTTCCTGTTTTGGGGTGATGTTGAGTTTGGATGGAACTCTGTCTGATCTACTCTCCTTTTTTTTGGTTCACTCTAATTAGAAGCGCATGAGCTGCCTAGTAACCCATATATAGTATGAGAGACGGAAGCTATTTCAGATGGTACGATATCATGAACTGTGCCCATGTTACTGCTCGGTTTGAAGTGGCATCGGACGCTGCATTTGAGTTTGGTACTGCAACGACCTGATATCCGGCAGAAGTATATCTTGCTAACAGAGGCTGCAACTGATCATTGTTAGAAGTCTTTAACTTCAATAACTGGCTGTTGGTTTATGGGAAGCTGCACTGGCTAATTCAGAGGCCGGAGGGTAGCTGGTTAATATTTGCATACTCAACAAAGGATGTACTGCAAGTTCATGACGGGTGACCGATAAGAGTTATTGTCAATGGACAAACAGTTCTTTACCAAACAAAATACATCAAGGTAATATATATGCACTGGATTTTGTACCCAAGTGACATGGCCTCTCATAATATTGTTACCTACAGACGCTTCTGCAGAAGTTGGTCTGAGGACTGGACTGTTCTTGGAGTATTGCTCCTTGTACCGGAACTGACAATGGCTTGTTGATCTTCCTCATTATGTCTAAACTTCATTTAACTTTCCGTAACAACTACCAATTTCTCTGATGTTTATTCTTTTGGCTGTGCTTTCCGTGTGAAGGTGGCGTATCCGGGTCTTCAGTCCTTAGCAAAGGCTGACGTTCATGTAATCTGTTGGCTTGCAGCGAATTATCTGGAGGTATTTCTTATGTAGCGGCTGTCATTTTTGAATGATGGATATCAAGGCAATAGTTATGGAACTTACAGGAATGAGCCACAGTAATTTATTACACGTGCGCAATCTAAATAAAATGCAATCAACAATAGTTGTGCTGATAGAGCTGTGTTAACAGGTTCTCTAGGGGGTTTCACAGGCTTGACTAGTTACCCAATCAAACTCACAGTCAGTCAAATCCAGCAAATCAGGTCCAAAAAGACGATCCGGCCAAGGTTTTGCATGCTCTACCTAGTACCCCCAAAAGTTGCGCTGAGTTTTGTGATGAGCTCAACTCAGAGCCATCCTAATTCTGATCCCTGGGCTGCGGAAACTCTTCAACTATCACTGAAGGGCCTTCGACCTTGAATTCATATGTCGACTTTTCGTCCAAATCCACAAACAGTTCATAAGATCCGGGATGAAGCACCCGATTTCCCAGCTCATCAACTCTGACCAGACGCTCAAATGTAATTGAAACCTCTCTCTCAGAAGTCTCCCCAGGTTGAACGTTTCTGAAGCGGGAATATCCTGCAAGCGTCTTCGTCGGTCGAGGAGTTGGGCCAGCGTTGGATCGCAGAAACAACAAGGCCACGTAGTCCGAAGCCATGTTTCCGGTATTGGATACTGTAATGGCAATGCTGAAGGCTGGTTTCGCCAGTATCTGCTTCCACGCCAGTGTCCCCAAGACATGGTCATCGCTTAAAGTAGAAGCGACTTCCTCCGTCTTGATAAGAGCTGCCTCCTGCCTCGCTCTTAGCTTGACGTCGAATGTCGTGTAGTGCAAACCAAACCCATAAGGTACTGCCGCATCTCCGTTGTACCACATATAAGTTCGTCCCAGCCCCGAGTTTCCGGGGCTAGGTCGAAGGTTCATGTCCGTTGACGGGACCTCTTCGTTGTATGACGCGGGGTATTGCGTAACCGAAAGTCGACCAGCGGGCGCAGCTCGGCCGAATAGAAGATCAAAGACGGCCTTGCCCCCCGACTGACCGGGGTATCCACCCCACAGAAGCGCATTGATAGAGTCGTTGGCAAGGAGCTCGGTGTCGTCAACTTGCCCCCCGCCGAACTGAAGCACGATAATAGGCTTCCCAAGTGTGGACACAGCGCGAAGAAGATCAAGCTGGGGTTCAGGCCAAGCTAATGTCGTGCGATCGCGAGTCTCGGCTTCCAGGGTGTTGTCGACGCCGCCTGCGAAGACGATCAGATCTGCAGCATGAGCCGAGTCGAGCGCTTGGTCAAATGAATCATCTGTGCTGTTGATCTTAGAGCCCAAAGTATAAGTGAAATCTAGCCCGATTTCCTTTGCGGCCTGGTAGAGCGAGACCAAGTATGGCGCAGGACCGAAGTAGTTACCCTGCATTTGCGTCGTTGCATTTATCCAGGGGCCGATGAGTGCATACTTCTTTGCGTGCTGATATGACAAAGGCAGGATCCCGTCATTTTTCAAGAGTACAGCACCTTCGATGACTGCTTGATATGCAAGTTTCTGCGCCTCCTTTGTGTTCACATCGTCCCACGATAGCGAGCGCAGCGGTTGCCCCTGAGCCGAATCGAACTGGCCGACAGATACGAGCGCTGTGTACATTCTCGTGAGAGACTTGTCGACTTCCTTTTCGGAGATCAGAGACTGGTTCCAAGCGAGCTGCAGGGCTTCTGAGCCAGGAAACGCGTTGCACTCCAAATCGGTGCCTGCTTTCATCGCCCAGGCCGCGGCGTGTCCAAGGTCCGGGGCATAATGGTGATGCGACACCATCAGCGCGACGCAATCGCAGTCCGTTGAGACGTATTGTCCATCTCCATTCCACCCCCAGTGCTGGCGGAGGATATCCTCCAGAAGATAAGGGTTTGCGCAGAGGGGCTTTCCGTTGATGGCGTTGTAACTACACATGAACGACCCGACTTTCTTGTCAACTGCACAGGTTTTGAAGGGCGGGAGGTAGTACTCAGACAAGTCCTGGGTGGTGATATTTGCGTCGAAGCCAGCACGGTCGACGCCTTTGTAATTCTCAAAGTCGTTGGCTGCGTAGTGCTTGCATGTCGCTATTAGCTTTTTGGAAGAATCGTCTCCTTCGAGTCCTGTGAGCATGGCTGCGACGTAGTTCTGTAGGTGGAAGGGGTCCTCGCCGGGAGTCTCCTGGCCACGACCCCAGCGGGGATCCTTGAATGCGTTGATGTTTGGGGACTCGGATTCAGTTAGTATTTCATTCTGCAATCCAGGTTAAGAATGGCGAGAGCTCGAGCTTACGTAGAGATCGAGACCAGACCTGCCGTGGTTGCTGAACGCCCTCGCCTCCTTGCTGACCACTTCCCCGACAGCTCTTACCAACTCATCATCGAAAGCCGAGCCCAAGATGATCGGTTGCGGAAACGAAGTTGCGTAGCTGAAGTTGCCGCTCTTGGTAAACTTCGTACCCGGGGACGAAGCGACTCCGTGAAGACCCTCAGACCACCACTCATACGGCGGAATGGCGAGTCGCGGAACGCCAGGCGCCTCGTTCACGAGGTTATCCAGCTTCTCCCAGATCGTGAGCTCAGCTACCAGCGCTGCAGCCCGTTTCTTAGGCGTGAGCGTCTCGTCACATACATCGTTCGAGCAAAGAGGGTCGCGGCTGCAATCCGGGAAGCTATTGACGACGTTCTTATCCGAGGCGAGTTCCACCGCTGGGAGACAGGTCCGAGATATAAGTGGTTTTTGATGGCTGTCAATGCCGAACCCAGCCACAAAGATACTCCCGCAGAACAACAGGGCGAAACATTCAAGAAGTCTTGACATTTCGAATGATTACCGGTGAGATTGCATCCGTTGTGTTACGGAAAAGCCGGAGGGATGGTGGTTGCCTCCCTTTCCTCTGGTGCCCCTAATTATACCCCTACCCCGCGCGGGATGCGGGGCAAAGTGTTGAGACCGAACCATCCCTTTGGACAATCAAGTAGCAACAGGTGACGGCGATCTTTGCCGTGATTCTGTGCGTTATGTTGAATTGATCTTTCGGAATTATATAGCCAGCTAACTAGTGGGGAAAACCTGCCACAATGCATTCTAGTGTGGGCACTCTCGTCTTGTTCCTCCTCTTAATTCTTCTACTACCTCTACTCCGTATAGATGCGCTTTTTGTATGGTTATATTATATGTATTTGGGCGGATGATACTAATAAGGATGCCCCAGCCACCAGGAATATAGGCGAGCTTAGTTCCAACCAACAATTACTATCTTAGGTACATACATTGGAGCTCTAACCACTTACACGACTGCCCCAGTACTTATCGTACCTGGTAGGTACTAATGCCTGTTGGTGCCTCGCGTACGTCAACTTCCTTCAATGCCATGCTCTCAGTATAAAGCATGCACCCATCTTCTAAGTTCATCCTCTCACACACATAATCCTTTCTTCCGACAACTTCACCCCCGGGCATACACCCACCCCCATACAACATGGGTTCAGACAGCTTCAAGGCCCGCACGCTCGCGGAGCTCCCTACCCACCTAGCTCACTACGATCGAGACGCTTACAAACGCACCTGCCTCAGCATGCTCAGCACTGGCATCCACAAATGGGGCTTCGTCATCTACCGCTGCACATATGACGACGATGAACTCTGGAACCGCTACCTTACGCAGCTCAAGAGCTTCTGTCATGATGAACTCGTCGAGGAACGACGCGCCGAGCTGCTGGAGCAGTACCTCTATTGGATTGTCATTGAGGACCGCGCTACCCTTGACAACGCCTCCCGGTTTGAAGTGAGGAAACATTTCAACCAGTGGCTGTCGGAGCAGAACATCCCTACGTTCTCAGCCAAGGGCTACATAAACATATTCCCCATCCAGCTGCCCCGCTTCCGATACTGTCTCTACGTCGACAAGCAGTGCCTCAACACCGTAATCCAGTTCCAGGAAGCAAATGATGGCACAGCATTGTTCTTATCGCAACTGCCGCCGATGGTTTTTGCCATCATTGACCGAACTTGGACACCAAACGGCATCGAAGATAAATTTGACATCTACAAGGCTTTGAAAGAAAAGGAAGAGGATGACAATGAAAATGGTGACGACCAGGATGAAGACGAGGACGAAAAGGATGATGATGAGGAGGATGATGACGAGGAGGATGACGACGAAGAGGATGAGTACGAACGCGGCTATCCCCTTATTGATGGTAGCGACCGCAGATATGTTGGGTGGCAGTACTGCAACGCTTGTTACGTGGGGAGCATATACGAAGAGCTTCACGGGATGTATGGCTTGGAGGACAACGATTCCTATCACCGCCCACCGTCTATTTCCCCTGGGAATCAATATTCAATGCCTACTTGCTAGTGGAACACGCGCTAGTTGAGATTTTGTAGGGGAACTGACTAGTCGTCAAAAAGCACGATAGAAACTCGATTAGGATTGCTGTACTTGTGAATCAGCGCGATGTCAAGATGAACCAAACCAACTTCACTACTGAACCATACAGTCAAATATGCGAACAGCTTTACATCAACCTAATACTTTCAAGGCCAAAGTTGGGTTGGTGAGTCTAAATACAGAGCTTGTTTGTTCCAAACTACCTACTTACGTGGCGGCGCCTTTATTTCTCCTAGTCGACTTCTCAGGCTTGCTATCATGGCGTCAATGCCGGCCATGTTGGGTGGTGCCCGGTTGGCGAGTACAAGGGCCATAAAGCGGGTTTGTATCCCGTCCAGCATCTCTTCCGCCCAAACCCGGGTTAATCTGGCTGCTTCTTCGTACCAAGCTTGGTCGAACTCCATGATTAGATATTGCAGGTTCGCAAATTCAGAGATCAATCCAGACAGAAGAAGAGCTGCATTCGTAAGATTCTCCCGGTTGGGCTGGGCCGTCGGTAAAACGTCAGGGTGGTTCAGGTTTAGACGAACACCGCGATTGCCTACAATGCATGCATCAATATGAGGTTTGCGTCGTCGATTGCATTATTGATGGTGGCGAGGACTTACCCTGGCGATCCCTCCAAAGTACTCCTCCTGTTGAGCCACGTCGCCTGCCAACACCGCTTCTCGTCTCTCACTCATTATCTCGAGGGCAACCGGTCTCTCGCACCCGAAAATTTTGCCCTTCATGTTGTTCAGCTTTTTCTCGCAGAGAAGCATAGGTGCTCGGTTTTCTTCAGAGCTAAAGTAATCTAGAAATTAGTCTTCTGTTGTATAGACGGGTTTGCTTTTGCCCGACCTCGGGAAGGTGATAGACCGTTCAATGGTGCTGGAGTTCGAATCCTACTCTTGTCATCAAGTTTTGCGTCCATTAGAAATGGTCTTTCCCTGGCAATTATGGTGGATAGATGGAGGTTTTCATGTCAGTACCTATACATTATTATAATCTTGGCTCTTCAACGGTGTTCTATGTCTCGGGCAAACTGACGTCGAATCCTAGTACTTTCTTGACTAAACTAAGACGAACTGCTCACCAAACCTCCATGCTGCAAACCATATGAAGCTAGAATAACCTTGGACGCTTTCTCTGCAACCGCATACACTGTGCTCAGAATGTTTCCTCGCGGAATGATGGGAAAGATGCTAGCATCACAAATACGCAGGTTACTTGTCCCGCGAACCAGGAGGTCGGCGTCCACAACGCCCCCGAGGCCATCCTTCATCATGGCGCACGTCCCACACGGGTGATAGTTTGTGGCGCCGTACCTGCGTATCGCGCTTTTGACATCCTCCAACGTTCGAAGCTCGGAATCGGCTGGTAGGCGGTTGCCGTCCGGTCTACGGACAGACGCGAGCACGGGATGGTCTAGCAACTTCTCAATCTGCAAGACATTGCGTGCAAGTATCTCAACATCGAGGTGATGGGACAGGTACGCGCAGTCTATAGAAGGTTGATCGTGACAGTCGGCGCTCTTAATGTGGGTAGACCCTCGACTGAACGGATGGGCCAGCATGGCAACGACAGTCATGTAGTTCCCTGGAGCCTCGCTCCCTGGAGTTGTGTACCTCTGCTTTCTGGTCATGAAAACCGTCGCACTTGCTTCTCCTGGGTCAATAATCATGCGTCGGATGAAGTCTTGTTGCATTCGCGTAGCCCCATCTCCCGTTGAGGTTAAACGTTCGAGGAGGGCTCGAAGAGCAGCTTCTTCGGCCGGCGTGTTAAAAAGCTGCAAAGGCCAGTAGGCGAAGCTGTAAGCAGCCCCCTCAGAAAGAGGACCGGTCTTATGTTGCACATACTCTGCCAGCTGGGCTGCAGCAACAGCTGGGTCTCTTGCCGCAACGTCCATGGTCTCGATATCGGGGTTGACTTCGACACTCGGTCCAAAGTTGAGGTGATCTTGAAGGTTCTCTGCATTCATGTAGTTAGAATGACGTGTTGAGCGCGGATACTCAGGTGGTTGCTCACCGCCAACACCAGGCAAGTCGACTAGACATGTTATGCCACAGGCTTCCAAAACAGCCTTGCTCCCGATTCCAGACAGTTCGAGGATCTGCGGGCTACCGAATGTTCCCCCACAAATAATCACTTCCTTTTTCGCCTCGACCATGGTCTTGACGCCTGATTTCTCGTAGCATACGCCTACAGCGCGAAGCCCCTGTGCCATTCCCGACTTGGTGCTCTCCAATATAACTCTCTGGACAATAGCGCCAGATTCGACGACAAGGTTGTCCCTTCCCATAGCCGGCTCGAGGTACGCGTTGCCAGAAAAGCTTCTGACTCCCTTTCCAGGACTGCTGTCGATGGCGTTGGAAGTCGTTACACCCCCTAGCGCTTCGCCCGAGGGGCCGTCTCTTCCAGACTTGGCGCCCAGCTCGCTGAACACATCTTCCCATGTCTTCTGCAACGGGTGCAGTTTTGCTGGATACGAAGCCCGAATAGGGCCGCCGGTGCGCGCAGTCTCTCCAGTAGGTTCTCGAGTTTGTTCCGTCTTGAATTCCTGATAGCAGTCTCTCATCCGATCCCAACTCCATCGTTGATCTCCCGCGATCTCGGCCCATGCATCGTGCATTGCCTTGTTCGGATAAATCAAGCTGTGCGAGTTGATTGCGCTACTTCCGCCAATCATTCGTCCTCGAACATGCTCTATCGTACGCCCGTTCAAGCCAGCCTGCGGTGCTGATTTCGAGCACCAGTCGTAATTCGGATCGTTGAACATTCGCCGGCTGGGCAGTGGCGTGGTGACCTTTTCATCGTGGATATGGTTTGCTCCCGCCTCAAGTAAGAGGATCTGCAAGTCAGACTGAGCAGACAAACGAGAAGCGAGAACACATCCGGCTGTGCCGCCCCCAACAATTATCACGTCGAACGAGAATCTCTCCATTGTGTTTGACTGAAACGGGTTCATGGCAAGTTCAGTCGTCCAAGAGATTGGGCTTTTGTCCATACTTGAAGCGCATGTCAGTGGGTCGATTTCAACTACTCGTTCCGCCTGCCTGGAACAGCGAGGTCTTCGGATCGCATGCACAGTCTCCGAACAATCAATGACTATCATTTTAATGCGCTGACCTGCCCCTCAATCCTTCGGCTTGGCAGCTCCACAAGACTACATATTCCTATCTCTCCTTGATAACCAAGGTGGGTTGTTACTGGATTCGCTCCTTACACCCTTCCGAACCACGCCATGAGTCTGAGATCTCGAGTCAGGAGAGGGCCCCAGTGATCGCGTCGTTAGACAATTTTTGATTATAAATTCTCTAGGGACTTATGATAAATACTCCTAGTTTGACTCTATAAATTGCTACAGACTGCAAGGGCAGGGGTCTGGTTACAGTACGTTTTGAGGGTTTTATACAGTTTGCCAGGTATTCCATCCTGCCTCAGTTTGCCGTGAGCTTCTAATGCCAAGAAGACGAGGTCATCGAGTGAATTGATCAAGACGTTGTAAATATGGGATTTATCGTTGTACAATTGCGCACGATCTGGGTGACTAGTCTTTGGCTCACTAGTGTCTTCCTTCAACATCGCCCTCTGCGGCTCTGTCAGGTCCGACAGACGATCGAGACTGCACTTCCAATATTCGTAGTTGTCACGTCCGCGAGGTTTGATGACCGCACTAGACATGGCTATGTATTTCTCTCGTACTTTTCCTGACACATTTGTTCAAGGTCAACAAGTCGGTCCGAAGCCAACTAGTGTAAGGCAAGCCGTGTCTTCGTAATATGTAGCAGGACGGATGTTGAATTCGGGGCCAAAGGTTTCGTACGTATGTGTTGCGATCCCACACTTTCATCACCTTAAATCTAGTATGTCTATGTCACTCCATATATACTAGCACTTTGAAGTGTTTCAGATTTGCCTTTGATCAAAATCGTGGAACATTCCCGGCAGTGCTGGACATGGAAAGAAAAGGCGAAGTCAAGCTGGACGTTCTGACTTGTCAAGTTTTCTCAACAAAGGCTAGAACGAATGAGGCAGAGGTAAAACAGAATCCAAAGTCAGATACCATGAGAAGAATTGCAGGACACCTTTCTGGTGGCCTGAGACGTGTAAAGACATGATAACATGAGCTCAAGGCGGAGCCAGTTGAATGGACACACAAGGAGACGTAAGTATTGGGCAGTATCAACACAGAAAGAAGTCGTTTGCAGTCCAACAAATTTGAAGATTAGGTTTTATGCCATAAAGTCTCTGCCGGCACCTTCTCTCCTCGTTTTGTCCAAAGATGCCATCTCACTCTTGGTCATTGTCTGAAGGCATCAGCATCCAAGGGTGTTTCAAGCACTGTTCAGGTCTGAAACGTCTCTCTGGATCTACCACCAACACCGAATCGATAAGATCTAGCGCTGGGTCACCGACGGGATCCCAGTAAGGTGAGGGATAGTCGAATCGTCCATCCTTGATTTGCCGAGACATGGTGTAAGGAAACTCGTTGGAACAGAGTTCGTCAGCAAATGGAGGAGACCCGCATAAGCAGATATATTGAATGACACCAGTTGACCACATGTCGGTTTCGTAGCTGTATTTTACGCTCCCCATGTTCTTATAGTACTTCTGGAGCGACTCTTGATCTCTGCAGGCTATATCTAAGTCTTGGACTTGCTTGCCGATTTGGCTAATTATATTCATGAGTTTTGTCAAGGCGCTATAAACCGGGGTCAGTAACGCCGGAAGTCGTTTCAAGTCTCCTTCATAAACCGCTTCGAGAACCTTACGTGAGATCGTTCTGCAACACAAGCGAGAATTGTAGCTTGAATCTCTCTATCGCCAAAAGATGCTCAGCAATCTCCTTCTCGTCGAACGGCCACTTGAAAGGTAGAGCCACTTTTCGAAGACCGGCCTGGGGGTGCGAGCGTAGCGACGATAGTCTCTATCGTGGTCTTCAAAAGTTCCAAGGGGCACCCGGTGACGCAAGTACAGTAGGCTCCAGCTCTTCAGCTGATAGCCAAGCGAACTCTGGGATTAGCTGGTGAAGCATACAGGTACACGATAACGAAACATTCACCCGCCGGGAGAAATACTCAGATGACTCGTATACATGGGTCTCAGGATTCAAAGATAAAGATGATAAATTATCATATTCGACTTGTCTGACGAAAGGCCACCAAAAGCTCCAGACTAAATTCCGCCACAAGCTTGCATGAGAGCACAGAACACTCTGTTGGGCGTGGAACCCTTCCTCTCTGATTTCATCATATATCGGTAGACGTGAATGGAGCTACGAGCAGTCGTTCAACACGATTGGACAAGCAGCTTAACACAATGAGTATAGCCAGCCGAGTGAGAAACATGTCAAAGCCGACTTGGACAGGGCCCATCATCATGTCAAGTCTCATCATAATGCAGCTCCGCCCCCATGCCCTGGTGGGCAAGAAAGGACTCTCTATTAATAAACACACTTGAGCGAGCACTAGAATAGTATTAGGGAATGATGACAAGGTAGAACGTAGGAAGAAGACAGGTTCAGTCGCCATCAATGACATGACGGGGACCTCCACGGCAACCTCAACCATAGAGCAAGGGGTCCCCATTTTCACTTTAACGTGTCATCGAGAGTCTGCGGTACTCCCGGTGATAGAGGTAAGAAGAGAAAGCCCCGTAGCCCGCTTGACGCCGCTTCCCTCCGGCGATCGACACAACTGAGTCGGCGACCGGGGTAGGCATGCGTCCGTTCTTGGACAGGAAGTATTCGCAATCAGATCCACTCGAAACAGCACACGGAAGGGGATAGTCAGGTAATGTATGCGTACACGACTGTGAGTGCCGAGCTGGGCACTCTGAATAAAGTTTCAAAGAGTATCACCACCGGCCTCACCTTAGTTCGGGCATGCTCCAGGCATGAACTGCTATGTATGTGTCGACGTTCGCCATTGACTCGGAGCCCTGCAACTGACATAAAAATACCAAACTTGCGCGCGAGAAGACGAAGCGGTTTCGCGAGCAGCAGGACGCGAGTCACCCGGACTCCACCCGGCGCCAGCTATTCCCTCACCAACAACTTCCGAAGTTGCACTCGCCAAGAGCCTATCTACCCCGCGGTGAATCTTTCTTGCGATATATATCTATACCCCGCCAACTGGAACACCTGCGAGCGGGGCCATTCGAGCCAACATCTCGAGATGATTTGCACCGGAAGCCGCCAACGCCGCTTGGCTAGCCTGGCTACTCATCGTCATCGACAGGGAGGCGTGGGCTGAGGTGCGAGCCGGCAGGCAGTCCGACAGTCTGGCGGTCGTCGGAAAGCGGGCTCGGCGTGGTATCAGCCATCGGGCGAGATCTCCCTCGGGCGAAGTATGCAGGTGTGATCTCGCAAGCAGGGGGGGGCGGCGCGGGTAGCATGCCTACAAACAGAACGGGGGGTGTTTTTTAGCCTCTTGCTGACCGAGAGACCAGTCGACGCATCAATGTAACCTTGATGCAGTTTGCCTGCCGCGGCGTGCGGCGTAGCGGCAGGCGCCTTGCGTTAGCTGTTTCGAG